>NCQT01026785.1:10485-25073 GCA_002740465.1 Stenocereus thurberi | reverse complement strand
AAATGCTCAAAACACCACAAAAGCATTAAAAAAACAACATTATAGGGGAGGTAGGGACCTTGCCTCAGCCATTCAGCATTGGGGTGCTAATAACTCTGTTGAGCAGTAGGTGACACAAGCACACAAAAATACCAAAAATACTACAAATGCAATTTAGAAAAAATAGACTACACAATAAGCTCCTATCATCCATAGCCCAAAGCCAAGCCAAGCAAAGCCAAAAAGCTAGCTACATATAGGGGGTGTTTGACAAATAGCTTTTTGACGAGCTTTTTGGCAAAAAAGAGCTTTTTTTGACCAAAATTAGCTGTTTGACTAAGTAAAAAAGTTAATTTTGGTGTTTAGTGTAAAAGCTTTTTCGAAGAGCTTTTTGTGTCCAAGAAGCTAATTTGAAAAAGTTAATTCCATGAGTTTTTTGGAAGAGCTTTTTGAAGAATTAACTTTTTGTGTCACAACTTATCAGAAATAGCTAATTTTACCAAACAATTTTCAACAAACAGCTAATTCAAAGAACTAATACAAACAGTTAACTCAAATAGTTAACAGCTATTAACTAATACAAACAGCTAACATTGTTTGCCAAACAGGGCCATAGTCCACGACCTTAATCCTCAACCTCCACAAACTCCTATTCCGAGTTATGTCCTCCGTTAACCGCAAAGATTTCAAATCATGCTTAATTACCTCATTCCAACTTTTTTTAGGCCATCCTGTGCCTCTCCTACGCTCCTGAAGGTTGATCATCTCCTATCATCTCACAGGTGCATCGTCATTCCTCCTCTTAATATGACCAACTATCGAAGTCTAGTCTACTTCATCTTATCTTTTGTGGGTGCCACTTTAACTTTGTTTCTAATCTCCTCGTTCCTGATCCTATCCAATTGCGTGTGGGCACACATCCACGGAATCATTCTCATCTCTGCTACCAATAAACTCTGGATTTGGGCCCTTTTTATTAGACTGAGAGCCATACAACAATGCTGGTCTAACTACCATACGATAACTTTGCCTTTTAATCTTACGGGTATCCTCCTGTCGCACAGCCCTCCTGAAGCATTTCTCTATTTTTGCCATCCCACTTTTATATGGAGGTTAATGTCCTCGTCAATATCTCCTTTCTTTTCAATTATGGAGCCCAAATTTCTAAACTTCTCAACCCTTGGTATTGCTACCTCATTAGCAGTGACTTCTCCATTGTCCTGTACTACTCCATTGAAACTACACCGTAAATATTCAGTTTTCGATCTACTTATTTAGACCCTCTAGACCCTAGGGCATGTCTCTATTGGTCCAACCTAATATTACTCTATTACTAATCTCATCAATAAAAACGATATTATCTGTACATAACATACATTATGGTATCTCATCTTGGATACCTTAGTAAGTTCATCCATTACACAAGCGAAAAGAAAAGGACTTAGGGTTGATACTTGATGTAGTCTAATATCGATTGGGAAATCATTTGTGTCTCATCCGAAGGTCCTAACCCTCGTCACAACCCCCTTGTACATATCCTTAATAACTTGGATGTATGCAACCAACGCATTCTATGAGTTTCTCTATCATTCTGCCTCTACCTTATCTAGATGTACCTAAGATTTCCTTAGCCGACCTCCTAATGCATTCTATATTGCTTACCACATTCTGTGAACATCCTCTACTTGTCTCCAACTCAATTCTGCATTAACCTTGTCCGATAAATTTGTTGCGTTTTCCTTAGTTAGATTCCACCATCTGACTCTAGGATCCCCAATACTCCTCATTGTCCCCTTTAAACTCTTGATCACCACATCCATCACCAATAGCATATGTTATGTCCCCAAATATTTATTTGGTATCACTTTACAATCCTTACACATTCTTCTATTATGTGCTCTAATTAGAAAGTAATCAATTTGAGTCTTTGTTGTGCCACTCTTAAAGGTCACTAAGTGGTCCTCCTCCTTGCCTTCGTGGGCCGAGTTATACCCATCTGCTCCCTTGCCTACATGCCCATTAAAGTCGCCTCCTAAGAAAAGTTTCTTACTCTCTGAGGTACACCTTGAATAACCATGTCCAGCTCCTCCCAAAATTTCCTCTTAATATCATCCGTCAAACCCTTCTTGATGAGCATAAACGCTAATCACAGTGAGGATTTCTACCCGCACCACTAACTTAATAGCCATAATGCGGCCACTCTTACACTCACCTCGACAACTTGATCAGTAGCTGCTTTTTCCGTTTCGACCAAAATACCAACTCCATTCCTACCTCTACTAAGCCATGAATACCAAAGCTTATATCCATCTATTTCTCTAGCGTTTAGCCCCCACCCACTTAGTTTCTTGAACACAAGCTATATCAATCTCACGTTTATACAAGCTTATGTCCATCAGTTAGTTATAGTTTGTTGTCTGAAAATGATTGACTCCTTCATATATTGCTGACAAACAAGTTATTTCTTTTCTTTTGTTCACATATCACTATATTATTTGATCAACCGTATAGACATATCATCACCTTTCCAAAAAGCTATGATTGTTGAATATTATAGTGAAGTTTGTACTTCCTAGATGAAAAATGTGTACTTCTAAACCTTATAAAGATGTTCAGATTGTTGGTGGGAACCACAGAAATGGTATTGATAAATCCTATGGCATACTCGATGGCACGAAGAGAGAGGATGACCGGTTTGATCTTGATACAGATCTTTATCACTGGACAAAGATGCTACGTCCTGTTCAGGTGTGAAATATTTTTCTTTGCGATTGCAGATCATACTGTGAGGATCACTGTTGACGGGTTATTGTTTGCTGCCAAATAAACAGTGGTATCCTGGTCATATAGCAAAAACAGAAAAAGAACTCAAGGAGCAACTTAAATTGATGGATGTTGTGATAGAGGTGCGAGATGCAAGGATTCCAATGTCCACTAGTCATCCTCAGGTGAGTTATTTTGTTTGGCTCATGACTAAATAATGACGAATTGAGAAACCATGGGACTCATTGTACGTTACGTATGTTGATGAGAAGTCATCTTTGCTTGATCGTGTTGAATGTGTAGCTCTTGGTATATTTCTCACCAATAAATTTGTTTAAAATGAGACAGATGGACTTGTGGATCGGGAATCGCAAAAGAATTTTGGTTCTGAACAGGGAAGATATGATCTCCACATCAGACCGCAATGCCTGGGCAGCTCACTTTGCACGGAACGGAATAAGAGTTGTATTCTGTAACGGGCAACTTGGAATGGTCTTTACACGGCTACATGAATAACCCTCTCAGTTTCAGTTTCTGAACATTGAGGTGACAACTGTGTTTTGTGGTGATCACAGGGTAGCATGAAATTGAGCCGCTTGGCAAAGTCACTTGCTATTGCTGTGAATGTCAAACGCCGCACCAAAGGCCTACTTCCTCGTCCGGTGAGTCCTCGAATCTTTCTGATGCTTTAACAGTTTCGTGCACTATTATATGTTGCATATGCTAATTTGGCCCCCTCATGGATAAATTCTGTAATTAGTTTAGTTGTCGTTCTATGCTCCTAATGAGTTCTTGCTAGAGTATTTATTGCCTCATTGAAATATTTTTTGATAGTATTTTCTCTCTGAAAAATGACCATTTCACTGATGCCATTCCTTAAAACTTCTCAAATTTGAAAATTAAAATTCTCAGGGAGGTAGTTTGCATGAACTATTAAGTAAGCAGGTTATTTAAGTTGTCAAATAGATTTCTGCCAACTAAGATAAAACTAACAAGATTTTGTAAACATGGTTAGTGGAGTTTTGAGTTTTACTGTGTTATGGTAGCATTTTTACTTCTTTCCCCCTTTGTAACTAATTGTTGTGTGACATTAAACATTTTGATTAAAGTTATCCACTTGTCCTAGCTTTATAAACAAGAAGGTTGCCATGCTTTACCACGATGAATTACTTCTATATTCTCTTGACTTGCTTTTGCTGGCTAGGAATTGGCATCTATACTTAAGCACTTTTAGCTATACCTAGTATTTGCATCAGTTTCAGACTTTTCAGTTCTAGCAAAACTTCTTGAATTCCTTTCAGATCAGTTTGCATAAACAGCTGCGGCAAAGACCATAGGACCTGCCTTTTTCTTGATCCTACTTTTTCAATTTCTTGCAAGCCAGTTCACAAAAGCCTGACTGCTTGTTAATATCTTAATAACTTGTTACCCAATTCAGGGAACTTCTGCATTATTTTCTGCCTGTAAGGAGTAAGAACATGAAAAGAATAATTGATGATGAGATTCATCATCACTCATCAGCTTTACATATTAAGCATTTTATATTTTCCATCTGTACATTAAAGTGGGTAAGCCTCTCTCTAGTCATAAGCCTTGCAAGAGAAGCTTTCGAAAGTGAAAAATAATGCTTATGTCCTTGTGATTCGGACATGCCCATACTCATGTTGAAGTGTTTGAGAGTCCAACACGGGTGTCAGGTTGGACTTCTTGTACATTTTTGGTTCAAAATGCAGGGACAATTGTCCATACCTATGTCTAGTGTCAAGTGTCTGACACGGGTCTTTGAGGCACAATGAAGAGTAGAAATAAATAGGCTTAGGTAAATTCAATTTGCACCTGGTGACTCTGGCTATATTTATACTTTGCAGTGGACCAAGCAGCAATTTACAGCCAGTTGGGTGGTATACTTCTGGTAGTTGTGGCAGCCCATGTATTGCCTGCAGAAATTTGTTCTCTAGCGGTCTAGGCCATGATTTGTTGGCCTCATAAAACCATTTGATCCAAAGCCTGTGTTTGACGACAACATTTTGAGTAACGTTTAGTGTTTTGACCAAGTTAATACACTAATTAAGCAATTTTTAGTTTTTGGTTACGTAGTGTTTGGACTAGCATTTCAAGTAGCTTTTTTCATGCAGCATTTCTGAAAACCTAATAATGTTAGCTTTTGGCATTTAAAGTAGCATTTTATATTTTTTTGCCAAAAAATACCTTTTGAAAATTTTATCTTTGGAAATTATCTATGCCCTTTTATGTCAATTTATACTGCTGAAAATCAACAAATTCTGGAAAAGAGATTGGGCTACCCCAGTCCTGTCTTTCAGTTGTAAGACATGATTTAAGGTGCCTAAGAGTATCCACGGTCCATTGATATTATAAGTTACCTTCTTAACAAATGCCAAAACCATTCTGTCATCTTTATCATTACTCATTAAAGCCAACTTGGAAGGAAAGTTTAGGGGCAGGATTGCAGGAATTTCTTTTTGGTGGTTGTGCTAGATCATGTGGTAGACGAAAAATTTCAAGATATCTTGGGTCAAGATCATTCAAGGCTTTGGGGAAATATTGAGGCTGTTATATACCATTTATAGCCTGTGTGACAAAATCCGGGTGCCTGAGGAGTTTAACAAAACAATTCCTTGTGAACTCGAGGGCAAGTATTGATGTATAATTCGGTAGCTATTAAAGCCTAGAGAGTGAAAGCCAATTAAGCATGCGTGATATGAAAATGCCTCCCTGAATGACATTATGTAAGTTGGCACCAAAATGCAGAGAATTCAGGAGAAGGGGTGGGCTATATTAAGGGGAAGTTGTGCCGAACCAAGAATTAGACCGCTTGAAGACGTAAGAAAGCATTCAATGGCCTAGTTGGCAGATGTGAGGAGATCAACATCAGCAATTTCAAGAGAAGTAGAAGGGGGGTAAAGAAATATTCGGGGCAGGTGATTGCGCATGATTTCACCTGGCTAATTTGTGCTGAGGACTTGACTCTTATAGTCTTGATGAGGCCATTTGGTGGACAAATATGGTGGACTTAATGTAGGAGTTTTCCTCTCTCTTAACTATCCCAATGGGGGACGCTGTGATGTGTTTGCAACAATAGACCTTTTTTAGCTGGAAATAACTTTGGTCCATGTTAGGAAAAACTTAAATTCATATTTGTGATGACAGAAACGCAAATATAACATAAGCGTGGAAAGAAGGCAGCTCTAAGTTCCCATATACTATGGAATCATTTTTGTATACCTTGTTTATCTGGTTAAGTCATGGTACTATGCTGAAATTTTGCTTTTTCTAAGTGCTGTCTACTTCCAATATTTTGTGCTTCTCCATTTTACTTTTCTATTTTCAAGAATTATTTTTGGTTGCTCTGGCAAAAATTCCTGCTCTAATCTTGGTTGGTTAAGCTTAGCCTTCTTCCTGAGCCTATGGGTAGCGAAAAGGTTTTGGGACAAACCAGACAAGAAGAGAAAATTTGAACACAATTTCGTTGTCCAATACAGAGGATTCTTTCCCCTTTTTTATTCTACAGATCAAGGTTAAATTAATGTCAAAATTGGGTCTAAACAACAAAAATAGGAAAAATCTTATTTCCAGATTTGAAATTTAAATGGAAAGGAAATTACCTTACCCAGCCTTTTTGAGATTCAAACAAATTCTTATAACAGGTTAGTCTGGAGTTTGGGAGTGCTAGTGTGCTACTCTGACCTTGATAAGTGACAAAACTTGCTTGATGCTGGTCATATTTTCCTTGTAGTTTTCGTCTGCTCTTGCCTCTTGCATGATGGAATGACCTCACTCAGCCGAGTGACTGACTATAATGCCATTGTCAGCAACACACAGAGCAGTTCCGGTCCCCAAGTGTTTCGGCAAGAAGCCCATGTTATGACTTGCAAAATCATCGGTGCTGCCTACGTTTTAAAAAGTTGGATTCGAATACAAAGCATCTTTATTCATTGCGTTATGATAAGCCCAAATGCGCTGAGAGCACTAGGGACAGTAGCTACATCCAAGTATATTAATGTCGAAATGGCATTATTGTTACTGAATCCCCCCCCCCGGGGCCCCCAACAAAAAAAGAAACTCTGGATGCATATTCTGCACAGTAATCATCTGGTTGATATTGACAATTTTTTGCCTCAAGCAGCTTGTCTGTCTTCTATATATAGTGAATATTTTCTTCAGCAATGCCCTAATTAAAACACTAACTTGCCAAAGCATTTTAGTAACTGCAATGCAAGTTAAGAAACAAGTGTTTGTGCCTTGTCTCAAGTAAATCTGTAATCCTCAGTTTGCTAGTGACTGATTACTTGTCTAATGATCTTTTAAAGCAGGTACGGGCTGGAATTGTAGGGTATCCAAATGTTGGAAAATCATCTTTGATCAACCGTTTATTGAAGCGGCGAATGTGTCCAGCAGCTCCTAGACCAGGTGTTACACGGGAGCTAAAGTGAGTTCTTCACTTCTATTTTCCTGATGTTGAATTCTGGATTTTAAAGTGGGAACAGCCCATACACTAACTAAAATAGTGCCGTGCCACTTTTCAATGAGATTATACTAGTGTCTTTGAGTAGCAAAAGCTGAAGCACTTTTCCTCACAGTTATCATCTTGATTTAGCAATGCGAGTGACGACATACTTCTCTTATTACTCTTGATTTAGCAAGACATTCTAGCATATAGATTATAGAACCTATTCTGGATCTCTGAGCCTTTTCGTTTAATCTGATTGCCCACTGTGTTGAGTGTTGGTTTATGAGATTTAAATATGATGTCTTTTGCCAATGTGCAAATGCTGTAACTATCAATGAATCCTGTCACTTGCGACGATGCTTCATTCTTACTTCCAATTAATTTCATCTTTGGCAAGGTGGGTGCGGTTTGGGAAGGAGCTAGAGTTATTAGATTCTCCCGGTATAATCCCAATGCGGGTCAGTGATCAATCAGGTGCTATAAAGCTTGCAATTTGTGATGACATTGGGGAGAGGTCGTATGATGTTGCTGATGTTGCAGCGATACTTGTGCAAATGCTTGCTAGAATTCCATCAGTAGGTTGTAAATATTTCATCTCAATAATTTCTAATTGAAAACTCCTTTTGGGTTTTTAGCTTTTCACCTACCAGAAATAGTAGAGCTTTTCCTCTTTTTCCCCCTACCCTTCCCCTCCCCTAAAGGAAAAAAAGAAGAAAAGAAAAGAGGACAACCTGTCCCTACTGATTGCCAGAGTTTACCTCTTGTCAGGTACAAAGGAACTTTACAATCGTTACAGGATCGAGACGGATGGTGTTTCTGGTGAGATGTATGTAAATGAACTCGTCTATAATTTACTGTTTCTTACAGTCAAATTATTTGGCAGTTGCTGTGGACTGCAATGGTTTGTGACTAGTACAGATCCTAGTGGTGGACCCGCCCATTTTCTGAACTTCCTCTTTTCCTTATTCTAATGAAAAGTGTCAAATCTCAAAAACCATTGAGTCTCTGACTCATATGCTCGAAATGAATGACGAGTCCAAGTAACATGGAGGAAAAAATTAATGAAAAACTTTTATCATTTGCATTACTGCGTTTTTGATCATTCATGAGATTTCTCACTGTTTCCATCTCCCTCTTGCTTGGTTGCAGATTTGTACACAAGCTTGCTCTGAAATTATTCAGTGGTGATGTCCACCAGGCTGCATTTCGCATCCTCACAGATTTCAGGAAGGGCAAGTTTGGTTGGGTCGCACTAGAAAGGCCTCCGGGGTAGTACTGGTCATTGCTCACATCCTTGGAACTTTTGATGAAATTTCATGACTACTTGAAATGAGGGAGACATCCAAGGCTACATGGTTGTAATACTATTACGTGTATTCGTTTTAGTCAAATTGCTGCATATGGCCAATAGTTTCTGCAGCATTTTGTGGGGAGAGAAGACATGCAACTGAAGGAGTTGGTTCTGCTGGGATCTTTCTGCAGGATGGTGACCAGCTGAAATTGCTGAGTGTGCATGTGGCTGTACAGTCGTCACCATGTAAAAGGTTTTACAAATTGAACTTGGGGTGAATTGGTTGTTGTAGAGCCAGACATTAAATGCTGTCTTGAAGAAAATGAATATGTTTGGGTTTAACATATGTAACACTGCACGGAGCAACGTGATGTCCGCGAACAGCTGCTGCTGATTGAGAATCAAATGACACTCAAGACATTGTACTTGTATATTTACTCACGCATTGTTCCCTATTAGGCAATCATTGATTGAAAGACTCATCCCACCTAAAAGAAATAAACATTGGTGAATTCCTAGAAGTAAGAAGGAGAATGAGCATAGAGCGGTACACGGCTTGTGTGTTATGATCTTAAAGGAGCTTAGTAGGGCGTTTTAACAATTTGGGTAAAACGGTGATGTTAGATGTTACTGCTAATTGCTAAAGTAGAGTTTGACTTTGGACCATTGACATGACGAGCTGGAATAATTAAGCAGCGGTAGAAAGGAATCTAGATCATTCGTTAGGGGGCTCGCTTCTCCCAAATGTTAAATAGCTTATGTATTACTCATTTCCACCTCATAAATGAAGAGCTGATCACTCTCTCTCTAGCTTCTATCCTGTCTTCCGCTCTCTAAATTTTGTTTGTCTTGCTCCGTATATTCCTACTAATGCAGAAGCTATTCTTTCTAATTAAGAGCTTCTCATCATTTGGATTTCTCTCTCGTCAAGAGTTTTCATTAGTTGGATTGATGTTATATCAAAGATTGTATCAGTGGTATCAAAAGTATATTGTTCTCGGACCCGAGGTCTTTTGGACGAAGTCCGTAGCAGTTCAGCAAATATTGGTGCTAAGCTTGCGGCTATAGCTTAGTTGAAAAATCTCACGCAGGTTTCCACAACCACTAAGTACCATGAGCAATTCCATAATTTACTCTACAGGAGGTGGTAGATTTTCAGGGGCATTGGCTATGAGTGGGTTCCTAGTAGACTTGGGGAACGAAATCCAGTAGAAGAGTTTGATTGTTTAAGCCCCCAAACTTATATGGAGCTTACTACATTGTGAAGCTACAAGAAATTACCATCCCACCAGAAGATGAGTTAACCAAATGATCAATTCTCGATAATGAATATTGGTTTATGGTTTTGATCGTACAAGCAATGAAGAAAGAGCCCAAGAGACAACCGTTCTAGTGTTAATGGAAAATTCTAAAGAAATGGGCTTGGTTTCTGCACCTGCCAACTGTTCGATGAAATTGCTCAAGGAAAATTTACTAGGTAAAGAGTATGGGCAAGATGAACCTCATTCAATGTTGGCCAAATCCGAGAGCTGATACTGACAAAAAGGACATGATCCTATGATTCAGGAACTTTTACCTGATAGAATGAAGCTGACTGCTCATAATAGAGATGAAGTTATTGGGGAAGTGGATTTAATTCAGGATGAGTAGCAGTTGTTCAACAAATTGGCTGAACGAAATGGGATAGGTGAGTTTGCTGAAGTGTTGACTGAAGGGAAAGGGTATGTCAAACCTTCCTTAGTTCTGGCCAAATTTGAAACTTTATGCCTAGAAAAAGGAGATTTTCCAGCTGAAGCTGAACCCCCCAAGCTTGCACATCACAGGATGGACGAATTGGTACAGGTTTTAAAGAAGGTAGCTCCTTATAACAATGAATTTACTGGGGTGGAACAGGCCATCCAAGATGAGCACCAACTATTCGATGAAATGTCTCAACAAAACGGACTGAGTGAGTTCTTTCCTTTTAATGAGCAATGTAATATCACTACTATAGTCATTTGTTTCTTGAAATAATGAGCCAACGCTCTATGCTGCTGCCGATTTACTTGGATTGAAAAAGGCATGTCTGCAAAGCTTGATGCTTAGCAGTTGGAAGGAGCTAGTTATTTTTGAACTGAAATTGGATGGTGTGCATTTGTAGATTATACAGTGCTTCATCGTATCCAAATCCTTATAAAGAATTCCGTACAAATTCCATCTCTGCAGACTATGGTGAGGGCAATGGGGTAAGTGACTCCTTGAAGGTACCAATAAATCTCCAAAAAAGGTCATGTTTAAGTTGGACAAAAGTAAGGATTTCATTCCTAAGCCTAATGGCCTTGCTAGTGGCGAAGTACCTCTTAATACGGATATCAACCAAGGAAACCCCAGAGTTAATAGAGTTAGTCTTAAGATTGACCATACATCCACCTCTTAGCATTGTCTTTGAGAGCAAAGAGAATGAATTTCGTGCTCACAACATTATTTAGTACCCTAGGCATGTGAATCAAAGAACCCACATACTTAAACTCACAAATAACAAATAAGGATTTCTAGAGCTGATTAATTTTGGATGCATGCCAATAGAGCTCGCACTAAGCTCAAATTTCATGACACAAGGGGGAGAGTTAAAAAAAAGATCATGGCAAAGTTTGGGGAGGACAAAATTGATCCCTCAAATAAGCATTTTGAGTTGGGTTCCTTTCTTTCAACAATAAGATCATCAAACTTAATGGACTTGTATCATAAATAACCACATTTGTTTGCTAAAAATTCCCAAGCCCACCATTAACATCCAATGAGTCACAAATTTTTAGTCTTTCAATTTTTTAAAATTTTTGACATTTTCTATTTTTTTTTTGGGTATTTTTCAATATCATCAAGCAAGTAACTAATCTTTAACTCAAAATACAAAATAAGTCAACAATAAAAGAAATTACACTAGTACACAATGAAACTAAATGGGGGCACACTTACTTGGAGTGATGTAATTTCACACCATCATCTAGCAATGGTGTCAAGTTGTCGAATATTTTTTGGGAAGCAAGGAAATTTTTGTCATTCTCTAGGACGGTCATCAAACTAAATAGCTTCTTGTTTATCTAGCTCATGTTTAGTCTCAGAAAATCAATAAATAACTAAAACATGCAATTAAACACAAATCCACCACTAATCAAGCAGTAATTATGATGAGTTAAAATTAATGAATGGTTAAGCACAAAGAGCCAAACAAGATTACTACTAAGCAAAACTAAACTAAATAGGATTCAAATTACTAAACAACTAAAACTGAACACAACTAGCTAAGAAAGCATCAAATTTAAACTAAATAGAGAGGACGGCAGAGGAAGAAAGTTACCTAGAATACTTGAAAATAAAATTTGGGGCTTTCACCTCCACACTTGGGCCAAGGGAATTGGTCTGTGGTAGATATCTACTTATTTACACTAATCTAGCTTAATTACTCCTAATGTAACCCATCATGAACAACAAGCTCAAGCTTCCAAAGATGAACTTTGAAATCCTAACTAGAAGAGGGAAAGAGATAGAAAGTCAGAGATTTGTGAATTTCAAGAAATATTAGAGAAATTAAGAATAGAAAAGGCAGAGAGAATGACATTAGAAAACTAAACCTTCAAATTCAATGCATAAATCAACCCCATAGTCAACAAGTCAAAGCATTTCACTAAGAATAAAAGCAAGGCAAGATATGAAATTGCAAGAAGATGTGAGTAAAGAAGAGCATGACCATAAAATTCATTAACTAAAAAGCTTTAGTAACTTGAACGTGGCACAAATTATACTAATTTCACACTATTTTGCTCCTACACACTAACATAAGAACCCTAACACAAATAGGGGAGGGGGTAGTATTTATTTGGTCTAGATCTGCAAAAGTGGCATGTCTGTACCACATTGCTGGAAATGATATGTATGAAAAAGAGCACGGGTTGCACGATTGTCCTGGTGCCATAGGTTGACTATGTCACCATGCCATTCTGTTGTTCTTGTTTGCTTCTTCTATCTTTTTTGATTATTTAGCACTGTTGTGCTTTAAGATTATCCTAACTTATCCTTCTAGGTTCACCCAAGTGCTTGGTCCTAAACTTTCATATGTTTTGCACCCATTATCTATTATTTGTGCAATTCTCCTTATTACATATAAGATCAAGAAAACACTAAGAAAAAGACTAATTTGATAATTATTTGAGCTAAAATTTAGGAGACATAAGACATATAATTCACATATAATAACCTAAAATAGACACGAACATTAGCAAGCTTGTTGATTTTCAATTTGGAATTATTTTGGGCACTAAGGCTTGACGACAAATTTACAGTGTACTCATGGAGGGTGTAACAGTTCTATTTTATTGGCATGCTTGTATGCGTGTAGGTGACAAGAAATCTTAAAACTCTAGAGCTAAAGGTGGACTTGTCTCGTTTAGAGGTATTTATTAGAAGTTAAGGTTTAAATATGTAAAATTCTATGTGTTAGAGCACTAAGATGATTGGTGAGAAGTGTCTACATTATGGGCATTATAGAGTCGGGGAAAGATGATATAAAGGGTTTGATGCATGGTGAATTCCATTTATCCAAATAAAGGAATGAAATGAATGTACGTGAGCCCAATAGATGTTAAAGACCAATCTCTTCAAAGATAAACCAAGAGAGAGAATCCCCAATTAGAAGAAAACCTCCAATGGAGATGAATCAATACTTAAAATGTGTGACCAAGAGATAAATCGAAGGGGATATATCTAGGATAAAGGTTGAACCACCCTCTAGATTAAATCAACCCACCCTCTAACCCTCTAACGCCTTAGAACCAAGGATTAGATTAAAGGGAAGACTCAAATTACCGCCCTCCTAAGACAGATTAAAAATTTCAGATTTTGAGGAAAGCCAACCTTCAAGCTCTCATATCATTCATCAAATCTAATTTTTCATGGAGATAATTAGGTCCAAAAATACCCAATGAGAGGAAAAATTAGCTGTACATTAGTGGAACAAGTGGACCAATAGGAGGCTTACAAAATATCATAGAACAAATAAATCAAGATGCTTAAGATAATTACAATTACTATAAGGTTTTTAGGATTCATCCCCTATCTTCTAGAGGACCTTGAGTAGGCTCTACTCCTCCAATAGAGGTGCTCCCACTTGTTGACTCTTCCTTTATGTGTTAAGAATCATTCCATGCTGATTAATCTTCAAAATTATAGTTGTAACCTCCTGAATTAAGCCCATAATAAGAACCGTACATTTTTCAGTCCTGGACTGAGCATTGCTTGGTATTTAGCCTATAACTTCTTTAGTACTTGGAGTTTGAGTGTGTTTCAAGACTTGTTAGAAAATAGACATTTGGGGCTTGCCATCCACATATAATTTGTAGAAATTAGAGCTCATTTGTCTTGTAAATGTGAGGTAGAAAGGAAGTAAAGTATTATGCCTAGAAACTGAAAATGAGCAAATAAGGTGATTTTGGGAGGATTAAGTAGTTAATTCCTTATTTAGGACTACTATTGGCGCAACCACCTTTCCTAATCCTACTTGAAACTTCTTAAGTGCCCCAAATTAATCTTAACCTAGGGGGACTTAGTCCTTGACCTAGGATCAATATTGGGCGAAGTTGGTTCATGACCCTCACTAGTAAGATTATGCCCAATCTTGAAACTTGCTCCACATTAGTTTGTGTAGCCTCTTGATGCACCTGTAAAACTGTTACATTGATTAGTACTTTTTTTGAAAAGGTATTGCATGCATGGAAGAAAATTTCTAAAAAATTTGAGTCACTTGGATAGCATACCCCCTAAACTTTTTCCTATTGGACATGGAGTTCTTTTGCTCTCATAAATAGTTGGTCTTCGACAAATTTTGTTTATTCTAGACTTGCAAATGAATCAGCATGTTGAGGTTTGGACACCTCAATGGTCTACCACAGAAAACACTATCTCTAGTCTTAAAGGTGATGAAAGGCTTCAACCAAGTGACAATGTAAATAATATTGTTGAAAGTGATGCACAACAGTTAAGGGAGCAAATCCACTATTTGTTCCTTAAGCATAAGGGTCTCTTGAAGAAGGGGTGTTGTTATGATCTTAAAAG
>NCQT01026714.1:0-20152 GCA_002740465.1 Stenocereus thurberi | reverse complement strand
CTGGAAGATATAATTAGAGATGAAGGCATGCAGAATCTCTATAATGATGACTAATCCTGTCATCATTAAAGATTTCTGAAAAAGCTGTTCTATTATTACACTATTTTGACAAGTGTCTGGTCTGTAAAATAAAGTGTATACTGTAGCCGACAGAGTACTGTAGCCATGTGAAAAATCTTTATGTACTGTAGCCTTTAGGACATCCTATATACTCCAATCCCCTCTATAAATAGAGAGGTCGATAGCTGAGAAGGGACACGGTCATTTGAGCATTCTTGAGCAAGAGAGAAGTTGGGATTCTCCATTTCTCTATGAGCAAGTATCTCTAATGATCTTAGCTTAAGTTTCTCTTCAAAGCATTCCATTGTAATATTTCCACTTTCAAGCTTTTAATAAAAGAAGTTTCCCAGTAGAGAACGTTATCCAATCGAACCTTATGTTTTGAATATTATAATTTCTTGATAAAAGTTTCACTATCCTTGAAAAAGATTAAAAACTTGATTAGCGACTACGGTTTGAGGTAGGAAACGAAACATATCTGTGTTGTGCCTGATCTAAGGAAGGTAGGGTTGAGATTAGCAATCTCTGTAAACCGGAAGCTAGAGGAACGCCGGAGTCTAGCGCCGACTACGTTCAGGTCACGGTCAAAACTCTCTAATTAAATTTTAATTATTTTGCTAAGCATGGTGGGCCTATAACCACAGAATTTATAATATATAAAATATAAGTAGTAGATTATGATAACTAGTACCAGTAAAGTCATTATAAGAAGTAAAATCAGTTAAAACAAATATATTTTCTAAAAAATCCCCTAAAAATAGCATATTTACACGTTTTTCCTATTACAAGGACTATTCTGCAATTTCTAAAAAGTTTAGGGACTAAGTTGTAAAGGAAAACCCCAACCAGTAACTATTCCAAATAATATTGTCCCCTAATAATAGTTTACCTAAAATAGAAGGTACTTTGGAATATATTATAAAAACATTAACCCCTAATAATTATTTCCAAAGAACTAAGGACCCTAAGAGTCGTCCTTTGTGTAAAAGGCTATAACCCTCACTTAAACTAAATTAAGAACTTATAAAATAATTTCTTCACAGGAAAGTCATTTGGGATTCAACAATAGCCTTTTTGAAGAGTACATGCACTTTTCCATATGTAAAAATCCTTGAACGAGGAGTTTCAACTCATAATAAGTAAGAAATCACTTTATAGGTATTAGATTCACACGTTAGTGCTATCTTCAAGTGAGTCTCATAACTCACGTCTCATGATATCCCTGACGCCTGTCATAGTCAATGTACATTTACCCTTGTCAGGGCCTTCTAAGGCTCCCATTTCTGGGTCTACTCCTTAGGAATTATAGTTTCTGCATACTGGGTTTACTCCCTAGACTTGTGTCCAAACAATTAGCACTATCCTCCTAACCCAAAATATTTTAGATGCGTCTCACTTTAACACATTTTGCATCAAAACTCTCATTGTATTACAATAATGGCATTTCCAATTTCAAGAAGGCTAAAATGTCTTAATAACATCTAATTGACTTATGAAAAGCATACATCCAGTCGTTTTAGCAAAGCACGCTTGTAAACAAGTTAATGACTAAGTAAGCATTCACTTTTAGAGAAAGAGATATTAAAACTCATTTTTAAAAAATACCAATTTGCAACTTACTCTTAATTAGCTTCACTCACAATAACTTTAGTAATTTGGTTCAGCAAATCAACCACATAATTTGGGTTTGCTAAGTTCATTTCAAGTTACGCGAATAAAGCATTTAAAACAAACTCACAATCTTAAAGTGACACATTACCCATTTCAAGTTTCCCATTTTAATGGTTCAACCTACTGGAAAGTTGAGCTGAATCGTTCAGCTAAATAGTTCAGTGGCCTAAATGTTCTCCTCAGTATAGGTGCTATAGCGAACTAGAGCATAGTACACATCCAACAAGCAAGTGAGGTTTGGCTAGGGTATATCAGGATAGTATAAGACACCACTTGGTCCACAATTATGGCTCATTATCGAATAGATTCATGAGCCGTTTTAGCTAATTCTCAACCTTATCGATTCACTCTAAAGAAACAAGGCATACAAGCATTGATATTTAACAAAATGATGAATCTAGTAGCTAGCTAATTGCCATAAATTCTATCAGCCAAATAAATTGGACATAGCGTCACACATATGAACAGACTTTGCTCTGATTTTCACACAACTCGAGATCCCTCCTCATAGCACCACTAACAAGAATCCTAAAACCAACTCAATTTTAATTCCAAATCATTCCAATTAACTCAAACAGTCCACCCATTACCATTATTCTCACACAGATTTCTACCCCGCATGCAATTTAGCTTATTAAATAAAATAAGAAAAACTTTGTAAAATTATTAGTAGATTAGGAATCAAGAATCGCCACCTCGATTCTAAGCCATATGACTCGATTAATAGGATAACTGGGCAAGTTAGGGCTGCATTAGAGTCTCCTCCTCCTCCCCTGGTTGTCATCACACCTTCTCTACCTCTGTCCTCCCTTCTCACCCTATTGTTGCTCTATCATCCTTTCTTTAGCCTAGGTAACCACCAACCATAGAGATGGTGGTACTGTTACCAAGTTGTGGTGGAATCCGATTAGAGTTTTGCCCGCTGCCCCTCACCCCATCCTCTCTGTGTGTGTTCGTCCTTTTGCCGGTGTCAACCAACCTCTACCCACGACCTCCACCTGTGATTGCTACCTCTTCACCCCCTGTTCACGTTCTCTACCTCACCGTTTTCCTCTCTCAATTTCAGTGGATTGGAGGGTTGTGTGAAGGTGGTGATTTGGCTTCTTAGGGCCAACCACCGTGAGTTGGGTCACCACCGACCCTGGTCATGGTCACCGCTACCTCACTACTCGTTGTTCTCTCCCCCTTTCTCTCTTCGTCCCAATTGGGGTGTAGAGGCAGGAGTAAGGAGTAAGGTCCCCCTAGTGCTGCGTGAAAGCATGGGATTTGGCCCCCGTTTTAGATATTTTTTTCTTTCACCCACTCAGCACCACAAAATAATCTCGAGCCTAATTAACCATGCCCACAAGTACTAGTATCGAGTTGCCTACTCAAATCCACTAATCTCACATGGCCTAATTCTTAACTGATTGCTAATTGCACATAAAAATTTAAAACTACTACACATAAACCATTATACTCAATCAGCACACAAAAATTAGTCTATTATAACTAGTATAATAAGACATCATTAATAAAAACATCAATCGAACCAGCTAGCGTGAATTCAAAAATCTCCGACTGTTACGTTACATATATGAAAGTAGAAGAAGCTACTTCAAAAGATGCCCTTGACTACCTCTTTGATGTTGGAGCTAGAAAATTCTTACAAGAGAAAGGAAAGCAATATCTTCATGAATTATTTGAAAGGTACGATCCAGAGTATCTTCAATTTGATGAAGATTTTGATGATTATCTAGATAATGATAGAATGAAAAATATTATTGGAGATGAAGGCATATAAAATTTCAATATGGATGACTAGTTTTGTTAGCATTGCATTAAGAGCTCTGAAAAGCTGTTGCACCACTATTGTACTATTGTATCAAGTGTCAACTTAGTAAAATAATACAGTCTACTATAGCTATGTGAGGGCTACTATAGTCATGTGAAAATATCAGTTTGTACTGTAGCCATTAGGCATCTTATGCAATCCATCTCCTCTACACAAGGAGAGTCTGAGTGCTGAGAAGGGACACAGTCATTTAAGCATACTTGAGCAAAAGAGAAATCATGTACAGGCAAGCTTCTCTAACGATTTTAGCTATTTAAGTCCCTCTTCAAATCTTTACATTATAATATTTTCACTTTCAAGCTTTCAATAAAAGAAGCTTCTTAGTAGGGAATGTTATTCAATTGAACCATATGTGTTAAATATTATAATTTCTTGATTAAACTCTCACTATCCTTTAAATTAAAAACTTGATTAGTGACTACGGTCTGAGGTAGAAAACAAAACAGATCTGTGTTGTGGTTGATCTAAAGAAGGTTTGGTTGAAATTAGCAATTTTTATAAACTGAAAATTAGAAGAATGTCAGGGTCAAGCACCGACTAAGTTCAGGTAACGATCAAAACTCTGTAATTAAGCTTTATTTTTTTGCTAAGCATGGTGGGCCTGTAATCATAGAAAATACAATATTGATAATATAAGTAGTAGATCATAATAACTAGTACTAGTAAAGTCATTATGAGAAGTTAAATCCTTTAAAACAAGCATCTTTCCTCGAAAAAACACAAAATTAGCAAAATTACTCTAAGTACTCCATTTGGGCCAAAATTGAAAAGTTCTGCAAGTTTCTAGCCAAAATAATAATAAAAGGGCCAGAAAATCATTTTCTTCAAACCTTGAGGGACCAAAAAATTCATTCTTGAACTTCATGGTGCCAAAAATTTAAACACCATACTTGGAGGCGCCGAAAAGTAAATAATTCGCAAATTGCATATTGAGCTTTAATTTAGGCATGTACTATTTGCTAAGTATGGAACAATGATATGGATAATCTACTGATACTTTACAATAATAGATGTCATTATTAATTTCTAAACAATGTTACTTCACCAATTGTATTATATCCATCCATCTAGCATACCATATAACATAAAAAATCTCAAAATTAAAGACAAATATTTGACAAAACTTTTGGCGGGAACCCATCAAAATATCGATAGAAAACATATGCATCCAACACAAATTGTGATCGAATCCATCACTACTTCCGTCAGTGAATACAAGGGCCACGATAGTCCTAGAAATCAACTGCATTGTGATGCACACTAACTTCCACCAACTTTTCCATAAAAAATAACACTAACAAACTATCAAACCATCACAATTTCTGACAGTGCCATACTGATCACCTAAAGTCCATCATTATGGTCTGCCAACCCCATTTTGGCCGATTCTCAAGTCATTAGAATCGATCCATTACGACAAGGAACGAGTTTGGTCAGTAAATAAATTTCAACAAACGATTTTTTACGGCTAGAAATTCTGTTAAAAATATCGTGACAATGATCAATTTTCTTCAAAATCTAACCAAAATTCTGTCAAAAGTTCCGTCAAAATTTCACCATTGGCTTGTAGTTAAGGCCGACTAAGGAAAACATGCAACTTTTTTTCCAACTGTTCTCATTTTACCCTTTTTCAGCTCTAATTTTGATTTATCATTTTTTTTAAAAGGCTTTATATTGTGAAGTGGGTCCTGCTAGAAATTAATAATAAAATAGAATCTTAGCTGCTGTATTTAAAAATATAAAAGTGAAAAATCTTAGTAAGTATACATTGAAAAAACTATGTAGAAATATCAAGGTTCTCTAACTATAATATCTAGAGAAATTAGTCAGTCTTATCTATTTTAGAATTATCTAGCATTTGTCTAGTAGTATGTCAATAGAGCTAGATAGATTCATCCAGTGATGTGTTTCGTCACCAAAGCAAGCATTAATTTCTTGTATAAGAAACCATGGGCATAACGTGTAGCAAACAAGCAAAAAAATAAAAGGCAAACAACATTAGTTCGTAAAGGTGCAACATCATTCCAATTTCTGCATTATTAGGGTAGGCACGCGTGCGTTACGCGCTTTGAATTTCGTATGTGGTTTGGTCAATAAGATACTTAAATGTAATGTTAGGAAGATGTAAGGTGACTTTCTAGTATTTAGCGAAGACTAATGGTAATAAATTTTCTCGTATTTGGATTCCTTTTGTCGATAAGCATGTTGTGGTTACTGTTATGCCAAATGTTGTTCATATCTAACTTCATGCTATCCAAAAGATATATTAGGGAGAATGGGGGTAACAGATGTTCATATTCATATAAGAGTAGTCCAATATGCTATTTGCTCTTGGATTCAGAGATTACAATATAGTAACAATATTTCATGTGCAAGTTGTCGTCTGTACCTTCCAGGCTGATCTACAAGTTGTAGTTTTTATGGTAATTACAATAGCAATAACTTTATTGAAGTTAGCAAATGTCAAGGTAGATTAATGAGGCAAACAAATCAATATGATTTAAAACATGCATGACATCAGAAAACTGCANNNNCGCCACGACTATATTATAAGGATATTAAACCACTCACTATAGCCAATATACCATAAAACTCCATAGCACCAAGCAATCCCTTCAAGGAGCTTGCAGCTAATACATGATATCTTTTTCTATAAGAACTTAATAATGTTCAGAACATGAAGTGAAACAAATTGAGGAAAAGATATTGAGAGAGCAATTATGGCTAAGAAACTTATGAAAGGGATCTACTGTAGCATTTCTCTTTCCTATCGAACAACAAAAAATGCCCAAGCAAACATTTGATATGTATTCGACTTATCTTCACCGCCCCCTCCCCCCATCCCCCCTAAAATGAGATGGATATATATGTTCATGTAGTTACACTTAACTCCTAGTTTATTAACACAGTTATGGGGAAGCACATGTGGATACGATACTTAGGTTAATAGCTAAAATATGAGTAATACACCTTTTTATCTTGTTTTTCTTTTGGCACATTTGGCCCCTATATGTAATAGTCCCTCCATTCAAACTACATGCTAGACACGTGAAAATTTAAGGCAAAATAAACCATAATTATCGAAAATATGATAACAAAACAAATGGCCAAGGTTTAAGTAAAATGTGTACATTTGTTCACCAATACGTCTCAAAAATACCCAGAGTTGTACTACTTCATATGACGACTTCTCCCTAAATACCATACAATGTCCACTACTTTCTAAAAAAATGGAAAGTAAGGATGGTTAATGCACACAATCATAACCCGACATCACACTAAGGCTTTAAGTCCTCCATTTTAGCATTGTCCTTATGAGGCCCTCTTGCCCAGCTGAAGGATTAGTGATAATAAAGGCTAAACTGGGAAAGCCTACTATGGCCCTATATTTTTCATTCACCTCCTCTCAAATCTAAACCATCATATGAACTATCATTATTAATTTTGAAAGTATTCACCTATTTATAACCATATGTGAATTAAGTTTGTAATGTTGTATTAAAGCATGTTGTGCATCTGTGCAGGTGAACTAATATGCAAAGCACTAGGTTTTAAAGGAGGCAATAATAGAGACATGAGGTTAATGAAACTATAACAACAAAAGAGGATGAGGAGATGATTAGGAATGAAATAAGTAAGTGATTTGTGAAGTTTTTCTATTATCGTTATATCTTACTCAATATTGTGCAACATTTTGGTATTATATGAGAGCAAGCTAAAAGCGATGCACATATTAATGTGCAAATAACAACTACAAGACAATGATTTTAAATGAATCTATTCAGATGCTAAGCACTAAACAGTATAGATTAAATAGTATAGCAAAGATTGGTAGTAGAGAAACAGAGATCTAAAATCATCCCTATACTAATATGCAACCGCCTGTTATAAAATGAACAAAGGAAGATGGATAGAAGATTGACAAATTAAAAAAAAAAACTAAAAATTTGATATATTCCTAGTGAATCAGCTGCTATTTCAGACGCCATTTTGATGATGGATTTAACTCATGCTTCTATAAACACACCACCTGTAATGGGAGCAATAGAAACTGAGTTATCCTCCCCCTTCCCCCCAGCCCTTGAAAAAAGCCTCACCTCCTATTAAAACATGATACTATAGAATTGATGACAAAGGTAAGAAATGAAAACCTAATCAACACAACATATATTTGCTTCTGAAAATCATAATTTAGTTGCGATTTTATTGGGAAAATGAGCAACACTATCAATTAATATTAATACCAATACAAATCAAAATTAGATAAACGAAATTCAATTATAGCCAAATGCTAAGCAAACCTACTAGGAAAAGCAAAATGAGGTTAGATTCATATAAGAAAGTTTTGGAGAACAATTTATTAAAAATGCACATATGATGCAATTTATAAAGCATTTCATCTCCAAAGTTGATGCAAGCTATATAGCATTCCAATCCCCAGCTGCACATTCAGACACATTTAGAAATAGAAGATCACCCTGCCTTCCAAGTCCTATAACAACCCCAAAAAACAAAAGAGAAGGAGAATCTCTAGCTACAAAGATCATTCTGACTTCGATAAACCCTTCAAAAGCCAAAGTTAGTACACTTAGTTCCTTCGTATCGCAACTTGCTAGCTACCTTAAAGACTCGAACACTTGCAAAGGCCTACACTGATAGCCATATTTGAATAAATAGACCTTTCAAAAGCCCTTTGGCTCATAAACCTCCGACGCCAACATCATACTAAGATCACAATCCTCACAGAGTCTTTTCCTAAGTTAGTTGCATATCAACTTAGAATGTACAAATAAAGCAATAAAAATTAGACATATCTATTCTCAATAATAAACTACATCCAAGAAAAATTAGACATATATTCTCACTAACAAAATATATATTGAAGTTTGGAACGAAAATCATATACATAACACCAGAAAATCTCTGACGCCCACAAGAGAGAAACATGATATGAAATCCAAGAAGCTAGGAGGGCAAGCAAAATCTTACAAGCTCTATACTTTATATAAGACCTATGTGGATAAGATCATTCATAAAGTTGCACCAAATTATTCAAGCCAATTTTGTACATACAATATACCCAAAAAAGGCAAGGAAACTATATATTGCATTCTGATCCTCAAGATTCAGTTATATTATAGAGAGCTAAAAAAATAGAAAAGCATTGTGACAAGCTATACATGATTAAATTGGCATGGAATCAAGAGAGAAAAGAGAAAAATAGAGAATGAAAGGAAGTAGAGAAATAACCCATACTAAATGTGAAGCATACAATATGTAATTAAATTGAACAAGATAAAATCAAGAAGAAAATGAAGGAGAGCTGACCAAGCGAGGGACCAAAATAGAGAAACTTAAAAAAGAAAATAACCCCACTCCATGGAAATATTGTGTGTATTCTTTATAACATGAAATTTTCAGCAAACTGAGTACACATAAGAAGTCAATATAATCAAATCTAACCTATTCAATGAAGAAATTAAATTTTGGTAAGTATTATATTTGTTCTCCGCAAGACTTGTAAAGCCATAAAATTAAAGTCCTATGTTTAGTCGATAAAGAGTCCACATTACAAAAAATCTTAAGCTCATCTACTGTTAAGTCGTAAATCATGCATCGTTTTAATAATTATTTTGATTATATTATATATATTATTTCATCTAATTTACTTTATTTTATATATTTTTCAGGTTAAGCGTTAATAAAACAAAGAGGAGAAGAGAAGACGTTGAAGATCGGATTTTATTTACTGAAAGATTTTACAAGTAAATTTATCAAGTCGGTCCAAAAAACAATGAGTTATGAAAAATAATATTTTCATAAGGATTTATTTGGGCTTGGATTACTACTCCTAATTGAAGAGGGGTTAGAAGAGTTGAAAGAGAAGGAGTCCAAAGAGAAAAGAAAATCCTAGTAGAATAATGTTATAAAAACCAACACCTCTTCTCCTCACAACCCACACCGCATGCCTCCCTGTCTCTACAATCCTCTTCTCACGTTTCCTCTAAAAAAATCCTACACACCCCACGCCAACCCTCTATCACCAAACATCATCACCTTCATCACAAAATCTTGATCATCACATCATAAATCATCACCATTATCAGCTTTAATCACCATCATCATTCACGGCTATATTGTTCTGGTGCAGCTCTTCTATTTTTTTATTTTTTATTTTTTATTTTTATTGATTTAGTGTTGAACATGAAGCCTTTAGTCAATTGCGGTGATTTTATTGATAATATGAGTGAGTAATTCCCTTGTACTTAGTATAATCTATTTGAAGCATGCTAAATTAATTATTTTGAAACAAGTTTTACACTTTATTGTCTAGTTGATTTGTATTCACAATTCTATAACGATTAGTCTTTATCATTTATGATATTCGCGTTAGATTAATTAGAATGCATGCTAGTTAGTTTATTACGAATTCATATGATAGTTTAAAAGGCCTTAATACGTAAAAGTTATTGTCTTCTAGGCATAAGTATCACTCTAATTAATCATAGATGGCTCAAACTTATCTCTTTTAATTAGATAATCATAATAGATCTTTGTTAAATTAATTTACTGGTAAATTAGTTACAAGGTGTTAGATGATATTTTTCTAATATGTAATACTCTAGTTTGATTAAATTCTTACGCTGATGAGAGGGTTATCAACACTAGTAAGGTTTATATTAGGGCTGGACCTAAATAAACTATAATATAAGGAAAAACGGGGAAGATCCGCTGGTGGTTGTCTTTTACAGTCTAACTCATGAATAAATCAATTTGTGTGTTCATGACAAAGATTAATTTGTATGATGGATATAGATTATGCTAAGCATTTTTCATAAATTTGGTATCTTTGATAATTGTTTGTTACCTTTTAGTTAATTTGTTTAGTTTGCCAATTTTAATTCTTAAATTTATAAGTTTTAATATAAATTTCATTTACCCCCCCTAAAAGAGTAGTCTTTTAGGAGTGTCTTGGTAATATTAGATTACTTAGATTTTGATTTTTAGTGTGGCAATAATTTTCATATTTAATTTTGATTTTGTTTTGCCATTTATTTACCTGTTTGTTAGAAATTAGGTTAAAAATAGTTTCTTTGTGTTTTTTCATGTTGTAATCAATTATAGGGTTTATGTAGTGTCTTATTCTACCTCTATTTAATTTCGGAATTTTTGGAAATTATTTAACAATTTTTCAGAATTATTTCGTGAATTGGATTTGTGCAAATTTTTATTTTAATAAATCTGAAAATTACGTTTTTAATTTTTATTTTAAGTTTTTAGAGTTTTTTTAAGCCCAGAAAATTATGTCCTAAAATCTGGACAATTTTGTTATTTATTTTCGTATTATTTCTTTCTCTAATTTCATATTTTATTTTCTGTTTTAATTTTCTGTAGTTAATTTTCTGTTTTAATTTTTTCTGAATTATTTTACATATAATTTTGCAGTTATAAGGTTATAAACTTACAGAATATTAATTTGGATTACTTTTTGTAATTTTTAATATTAATTATCTGCTTGGTATTTTCTATTTTAATTTTCAGTCTAATATTGTGTTATTATTTCTGTTTTTATTTTTTTAGATTATGTAGGATAGCTATTTATTGTTTTATTTTCAGAATTAAATTTAGAATATTTAGGAACAATATTAAGTATTTTTATAGATTTTTCCTTATTAAATTTGATTTGTTTTAATAATACAAAGAGAAAGTAAAACAAATTAGAGTAGTAAATTTAATTAGATTTAAACTAGCTATTATCATAATCTTTCCTCGTGGGGTTGATCCTTGCTTTTCTATGCTATAAATATTATTTATAAATCAAAGTAGTAGTTTAATTTATAACTCTACGACATGTTTAACAAATTTTGGCGCTGTTGCCGGAGAAAGAAAATAAAATCGTTAGTTTACTTCTATTTAATTTTACTATTTTTATTGTTTTGTTTTAACTCCAGTATTTTATTTTTGTAGTCACTTTTAATTTATGAAATTAAGGAGTGGCAACAAGATTGGAAAAGACAAAGAGCAAACATTGGAAGCTAAAAACAAAGAAGGTGATCTTGAACCAGTAAGTCTTAAAAGTAAAGAGGTAAGAATGTCTACTCTTTCGGAACTTGCTGCCCCTAATCTAGAAGCCCAACCTTTGTCCATTATTCATGCTGCATTAGATAAACCTCTAAAACTGAACTCTGGATTTATCAATCTGCTACCCAAATTTCATGGATTAGCTAGTGAGGACCCATACCGTCATATTGGTAAATTCCTTATTACATACTCTGCTATGGTGCCTGAGGGGATTCCTGAAGATCAAATTAGGTTGAGAGCCTTTCCATTTTCTTTGCTTGGTAATGCTAAAGATTGGTTATATTACATGCCTACTGAATCATTCTCTACATGGATTGCATTGCATAAATCATTTTTAGAGAAAGTTTTTCCAGCATCCCTAATTGGATCAATTAGGAAGGAAATATGTGATATCAAATAAATGAATGGGGAAACTTTTTGTGAGTACTGGGAAAGATTTAATAAACTGTGTGCTAGTTGTTCCCAACATGAAAGAACTAAATAGTTGTTGATTCAATACTTTTATGAATGATTGCTTCCTATGGATCGTAACATGATTGATGCTGCTAATGGGGGGCTCTAGTAAATAAGACTCCGGCAGAGGCGAGAGATTTATTCAATTTAATGGGCCAAAATACTCCACAGTTTGGTGCTAGGAAGTCACAAATTAAAAAGGTTAATGAGATTGGCTCTAGCTCATCTATAGAGAGTCAGTTATCTCATATCACTGCTATGTTAAACACGATAGGTACTGAGGGAGTACAAAAAGCAGTCATATGTAGAATTTGTTGTCTAGAAGGTTATCCTACTGATGCATGTCCTACACTTCAAGAAGGGAATATTAATGTTGTCTATTCTAACCAAGGTCAAAGGAGGTATGACCCATATTCTAGTACCTATAATGAAGGACAGAGAGACCACCCAACCTTAGGTATGGCCCTAAAACCAACCCACCTGGTTTTGACCAAACATCTCATCAACCTTCTAATCAGGATAGAACTAACTTCCTACTAGAACAAGTCCTTAAGAAGATGGATGATAGGTTCTAAAATGTAGAGACAACTCTTAAGCAGGTTCAAGAGAGACAGACTGCAACTGATACCATAATTAGCAACTTGTAGGCTCAAATGCAAAATAAGTTACCATCTCAACCTTATCCTAACCCCAAGGAGAATGTTAGTGCCATGACAATTAGGAGTAGGAAAGAGCTAAAAGAACCTAGGAAGAGTAGAGAAGTAGAGCCTGATTTAGAGATCAAAGAAGCTGAACCAGAGCTAGACAAAGATTCTAATTTAACTATTAAGGAAATAGCTGAGAAGAAAAGAGAACCTTTTAAGCCAATACCACCCTTTTTTAGCAGGTTTAAAGCCCTACTTCTAAGGTGAATGAGGCTAACCAAGAGATTTAGAGACATTTAGGAAGGTAGAGATCAACATACCCCTCCTTGATGCCATTAAACAGGTACCTCGTTATGCTAAGTTCTTAAAAGAATTGTGTACTACTAAAAAAAAGTTAGTAGGTAATGAAAAGGTAAGTGTGGGGAAAAATGTCTCTGCAGTTTTCCAAAGGAAACTTCCCCCTAAGTGCAAAGACCCAGGTGTGTTTTCTGTTCCATGTAAAATAGGAAACTTTTACTTTAATAAAGCTATGCTTGACTTGGGTGCTTCCATTAATATTATGCCTAGGTCTGTTCATGACAAACTGAACTTAAGAGAGTTGAAGAAAATTGGTATAGTGATTCAGTTAGCTGATAGGAGCAGTACATACCCAGATGGAGTTTTAGAGGATGTCTTAGTCCAAGTGAATGAGCTTGTGTTTTCTGCTGATTTTTATGTGATGAACATGGATGATGCATGTCATGATATTCCTATCTTACTTGGTAGGCCATTTTTGAAAACAGCTAGGGCTAAAATTGATGTGCATGAAGGAGTATTAACCATAGAATTTGATAGTGAAGTGATTAAATTTAATATTTTTGATGTCATGATATTTCCTGCTAATCTGAATTACGTGTATGCACTTGATGTTATTGATGAGTTGTCCCAAGATATTTACGATTTGTCTTATGAAGATGAATTGTTTACTGTGCTTACTAAGAGTCTTGATCATACTGAATTTCAAAGAGTGCCCGACTAGGTTAATGATAATCTAGTTGATGTGATAAAGTCTTTATTCCACTTGCATAATAGACCTGACAAGCTTGAATTGCCCGAAAATCATGCTAAATTGCTTCCCTCAAGCATTTCACCCCATAAACTGGAATTGAAACCTCTACCTGATAATTTGAAGTATGCTTATTTAGGGGATAATGAGACTTTGCCTATCATCATCTCTAGTGCACCTACCCTTGACCAAAAGGAAAAACTTGTTAAGGTGCTTAGAGATTATAGCAAAGCAATAGGGTGGACTTTAGCAGACCTCAAGGGACTTAGTCCTACTTTATGCTCACATAAGATCACATTAGAGAAAGATGCTAAGCCTAAGAGAGATCCCCAGAGGAGACTTAATCCACCTATGATGGAGGTAGTCTAGAAAGAAATTCTTAAGTGGTTGGATGCTGGAGTGATATACCCCATAGCTGATTCCAAGTGGGTTAGTCCTATACATGTAGTACCTAAAAAGGGAGGGACAACCGTAGTGCAAAACAAGGAAGGTGAACTAGTACCTACTAGAGTTCAAAGTGGTTGTAGAGTATGTATTGACTATAGAAAACTAAACAAAGCCAGTAAGAAAGATCATTTCCCCTTGTCTTTTATGGATCAGATGTTAGAAAGATTGGCTGGTAGGTCACACTATTGTTTTCTAGACAGGTATTCAGGCTACATTCAAGTCCCTATACCTCCTGAGGATCAGGAAAAGACTACCTTTACCTATCCTTTTGGCACTTATGCTTTTACACGTATGCCTTTTCGTCTATGTAATGCACCTGCTACTTTTCAAAGATGCATGATGAGTATTTTTTCTGATTTTATCACCAAGATAATAGAAGTTTTCATGGATGATTTTACTGTGCATGGTGATTTATTTGATGAGAACTTGCATCATCTCATATTAGTGCTTAGGCATTGCATTGATATTTATTTAGTGCTTAATTTTGAAAAGTGTTATTTTATGATGGAGCATGGGGCAGTACTTGGGCATATAGTGTCATCCAGGGGATTAGAGGTAGATAAAGCAAACGTTGACATCATTCAGTCTTTACCCCATCCTAGGTGTGTCAAGGATATGCGATCATTCTTAGGACAAGTAGGGTTCTATCGGAGGTTTATTAAAAATTTTTCTAAGGTTGCTTCTCGTTTATGTGCCTTGCTTGGAAAAGATGCTTCATTTGATTTTAATTATAATTGTATGAGGGCTTTTGATCAATTGAAGTTGAAATTAACTACTTCGCCTATTGTACAACCCCCAAATTGGGTCTTACCTTTTGAGTTAATGTGTGATGCCAGTGATAAGACGCTGGTTGGGAGGCAACCCAACATATGTTTTTTTTTTAAGGGAAGTACCCATTTAATTTTATACCCATTTAATTTTACTTTTATGTTCATTATTTCCATCCTTTTGCATGCAGTAGGGACTATGCATGAATTAAGTATGGGGGGCGCATCCTGCATTTAGTTCATGTAGTATTTATTCTTGAAAAAAAAAAAGAAAAGAAAAAAAATTTCTTATAAATAATGCATGATATGAGTTTATACTAGGCTCGCTTGGCTTAAAAATTTTTGTTTTCTTACCTATTTATAGTTTATTCTTCTATGAGTAAAGACTTCTGAGTATGCCAGCTGTCATTCAGAGAAATTTGAGTTGATCCTCATATATCTCTTTAATGAGTAACTGTCATGATTGTTCATCTTATTCGGTCATGTATTATATCCGCTTCAAAGGCAATAAGATGACCTAGCCCATTTCCTAGACTATTGAATTAGTAGAATAACTTATTAAAATGGTGACTTTCCTTGTCTTAAAAAAAAAAGAAAAAAAAGAGGTTAGATTACCAACATGGGTAGGAATAGGTGGCTCGACACCTTTTTCCCTTAAATTTAGGTCTCAAATTGAGCCTTACGTATGGAGTAACCCATGATTGGGAGAGTTATGCCCCTTTTTGGGCTGATCAATGACTCGCACCAAACTAACAGTAAAACAAAAATATAAATGATGAGAATAAATTGTTTACTTCAGCACCTCTATTCGGGTGAATGTGAGACAGGGAGTGTTTAATTTCTAAGACCCTACATGGGCCTCGAATATGTGCGCAAATGGAGTTAGAAGAAAAAAAAAAGATGAAGAAAAAAATTGGAAAGCAAGTTAGAATCAATTTCAATGAGTTATTCCTTCTAGTTCAATTATCTTTATAGCCATGTCGTACTTCAACTTTTCAATCGTAAAACCTTTTAGACCTCTTGATCGATGTATGCTGCTCAAAAGAGATAGATAATTATTGATTTTGTTACTTCATTACATAGATATTGTGAGGTTGATGAAGAAACTCTTTGATGGTCATTAGATATTTAGTAGTTATTAACTTGTTGGAAGGTAAACTAATTAATTTTGAATAAAACTATTTTTAAAGCAAGCTAATGCTTAGTCTAAATTTTATATTTATGCATAACTTTATAAGAAAAAAAGAGGGTCAACTTTTAGGTTGCGTCCTAGATTTCTTTGCAGAGGACGTCCAAAGTCTAAGTATGGGGGAATTTGTTACGTCGTAAATCATGCATTGTTTTAATAATTATTTTGATTATACTATATACATTATTTCATCTAATTTACTTTATTTTATATGTTTTTTACGTTAAGCTTTAATTAAATAAAAAGGAGAAGAGAAGACGTTGAAGATCGGGTTCTATTTACTGAAAGATTTTACAAGCAAATTTATCAACAGGGCAACCCGGTGCACAAGCATCCCGCATTCACGCAGGGTCCGGGGAAGGGCCGCACCCCAAATTTATCAAGTCGATCAAAAAAATAATGAGTTATGAAAAATAATATTTTCATAAGGATTTATTTGGGCTTGGATTACTACTCCTAATTGAAGAGGGGTTAAAAGACTTGGAAGAGAAGGAGTTCAAAGAGAAAAGAAAACCCTAATAGAATAATGTTATAAAAACCAACACCTCTTCCCCTCACAACCCAGACCCCGCGCCTCCCCCTCTCTACAATCCTCTTCTCACCTTTCCTCTAAAAAAATCCTACACACCCCACACCAACCCTCTATCACCAAACATCATCACTTTCATCACAAAATCTTGATCATCACATCATAAATCATCACCATCATCAGCTTTAATCACCATCATCATGCACGACTATATTGTTCTGGTGCAACTCTTCTATTTTTATTTTTATTTTTATTTTTTATTTTTTATTTTTTATTTGGTTTAGTGTTGAACATGAAACCTTTAGTCAATTATGGTGATTTTATTTATAATATGAGTGAGTAATTCCCTTGTACTTAGTATAATCTATTTGAAACCGTGCTAAATTAATTATTTTGAAACAAGTTTTATACTTTATTATCTATTTGATTTGTATTCATGATTCTATAACGATTAGTCTTTATCGTTTATGATATTCGCGTTAGATTAATTAGAATACATGTTAGTTAGTTTAATACGAATTCATATGACAGTTTAAAAGGCTTTAATACATAAACGTTTTTGTCTTTTAGACATAAGTATCACCCTAATTAATCATCAATGGCTCAAACCCATCTCTTTTAATTAGATAATCGTTATAGATCTTTGTTAAATTAATTTGCTGGTAAATTGGTTACAAGGTTTTAGATGATATTTTTCTAACACGTAATGCCCTAGTTTGATTACAGTTTTGCGCTGGTGTGAGGGTTATCAACACTAATAGGGTTTATATTAGGGCTAGACCTAAATAAACTATAATATAAGGAAAAACGGGAAAGATCCGCTGGTGGTTGTCTTCTACAGTCTAACTCATGAATAAATTAATTCGTGTGTTGATGATAAATATTAATTTCCATGGTGGATATAGATTATGCTAAGTATTTTTCATAAATTTGGTATCTTTGATAATTATTTGTTGCCTTTTAGTTCACTTATTTAGTTTGTCAATTTTCATTCTTAAATTTATAAGCTTTAATATAAATTTCATTTATCCCTCATTAAAGAGTAGCCTTTTAGGAGTGTATTGGTAATATTAGATTAGTTAGATTTTGATTTTTAGTGTGGTAATAATTTTTAGATTTAATTTCTATTCTATTTTGCCATTTATTTACTGGCTTGTTAGAAATTAGGTTAAAAATAGTTCATTTTGTATTTTTTAATGTTTTAATCCATTCTAGGGTTTATATACTATCTTATTCTACCTCTATTTAATTTCAGAATTTGTGGAAATTATTTATACTATCTTATTCTACCTCTATTTAATTTCAGAATTTGTGAAAATTATTTAATAATTTTTCAAAATTATTTCATGAATTGGATATGAGCAGGTTTTTATTTTAATAAATCTAAAAATTACATTTTTCATTTTTATTTTATGTTTTTAGAGCTTTGTTAAGTCCAGAAAATTATATCCTAAAATTTGGGCAATTTTGTTATTTATTTTCGCATTTATATTTGTGTAGTTTGTTCTTTCTCTAATTTTATATTTTATTTTTTGTTTTAATTTTATGTAGTTAATTTTTTGTTTTAATTTTTCTGAATTATTTTACATATAATTTTGGAGTTATAAAGTTATAAACCTGTAGAATATTAATTTGGATTACTTTCTATAATTTTTAATATTAATTATCTGCTTATTATTTTCTATTTTAATTTTCAATCTAATATTGTGTTATTATTTCTGTTTTTATTTTTTTAGATTATTTAGGATAGCTATTTACTGTTTTATTTTCAAAATTAAATTTAGAATATTTAGGAGCAATATTAAGTATTTTTGCAGATTTTTCCTTATTAAATTTGATTTGTTTTAATAATACAAAGAGAAAGTAAAACAAATTAGAGTCGTAAATTTAATTAGATTTAAACTAGCTATTATCATAATCTTTCCTCGTGGGATCGATCCCTACTTTCCTGTGCTATAAATATTATTTATAAATTAAAGTAGTGGTTTAATTTGTAGCTATACGACAAGCTTAGCATCTGCCCTGCACACCTTTGATAATGCGACATACAACTGCTCATGTTGAAAAAGATGCTTGCTCCAAATAAATGGCAACTTGATTGAGTGTTTGACCTTTGCTTTGTTAATCATTATTGCAAAACTTAGCTTTATTGGAAATAAATGGCAACTTGATTGAGTGTTTGAGCTTTGACAATGTGACATATAGCTGCTCATGAAGCCTTTGCATCTCAATCTCATCCCATTGCACATCCCACTGGATGAATCTACGGTACACAAAAGTATGGCAGGATAATTTTTCTTGAGCAGGAGTTCATGTGGACTCATTCTTGATGGCGACAATGTGTGCAGGAATTCTAAAGGGTCCGTAGAAGATTAGATGTATTAGACATAATCATAACTCTTGTAAATCACAGTCTCACTTGGGAATTAATCAATGATTTCTTTATTGATGGCATTAACATCTCAGTTGTGCAGTTTGTTTAGAGAAATTATATCGATCAATTACACTATCTTTGAGGTGATGCAGGGCATGATCCTAATGCCCAAGGGATGGAAGGTAACCAAGTTATAAATACTCTAATCCTAACCTTATTCTCCCTTAATAATCTAGATTTAGGCAACATTTTAGACAATGTCTTTAGTAGTGTTCTTAAGCCTTCTTTTGGGAGGGTCCTACTTTGTTGGAGTCCCTATGGAGTCTTCTTTTACAAAGCAAAGTCCTTTTTGGCGTATGATCAAGGCATTTTAAATAAATAACTCAAAATAGTCAATTACTCAACTTGGGTTACATTCTACTTGGTTTTGTGTTTTGGGTGAAATCACCACCTTAAACCTTATCTAGGGATAATCTTTTTCCTTAGGATGTTATAAAACATCATAAGGTGCCATTTCATGCAAAGAAATCTAGGCTAAGTCAAACTCGACATGGTGATTCAACGACACCAAGTTGACCATTGCAGTTTTGGTCCTTCACTAGCCCGTTTTGAAGTATTAGTTGTTTTTATATCTAAAACATGACTTAGGACTGATTTTATTATTGGGGGGGGGGTTAACATCCTAATGTATCTCCCCATGCTCTAAAATCAAGCCTAAATCAAGTTCATCTTGAAAGACAAACTTGAGCAAGTATAATGTTGATATAGGTTATCCTAATCAAACCAAATTATTTTGACTTTGCAATGGTTTTTGCTTCACTTGGAGGTTTTGCTCACCACTCTTCTTACTTCCTGGAGCCCTTGCACAACTAGCGACACCATCGTAAAGAGTTAGTAGTTTTTGAAGATAATTAGACAACAAACAAAGAGAAAGAACTTTAGCTTCATCTGGATTAGCTAGCTGAAAAAGAGGTCATCCCAGCAGCCATTTCTCTCTCCTAATGTAACGCCCCCAAAATTAAACATGTTTCACTGTTTATATTATTCTTAATAAATC
>NCQT01026452.1:37176-50321 GCA_002740465.1 Stenocereus thurberi | reverse complement strand
TAGAATGATAGGAGCCTGTAAGCTATCATCCATATCGATAACAATGAAATCACACGGGACGACAAACCTTCCCAGCTGAACTGGAATGTCTTCTAGTATACCTGCANNNCACCTGACGGAGCGGTCTGCTAGTAGGATGGTGATGTTAGTAGGCTTTAGATCAGACAACTGCAACTTCCTACTGAGGGGGAGAGGCATCAAACTCATACTACCCCTACATCATAGAGGGCACTCTCAATCTTCACATCCCCAATAGAATAGGGAATAGGGAAACTGGCCGGATCAGGCACTTTTAATGGCAACTGGCGCTTAAGGACTGTGCTGCATACTTCCCCAATGGGGTTTACTGAAGGCTCCTTAGGTGGGTCTTTCTTGGAAAGAAACTCCCTCAAAAATCTCAAATGGCAGGGCACTTCTTTCAGAGCTTCCAAGAAAGGGATATCTAGATATATCCTCTGCAATAAATCTAGAAACTATATAAACCTGGGCTTAAGCTTGGATTTGGCCACCCTTTGATGGTATGGGATAGGTGGCTAGTAAGGGCGGAGTGGAGGTGACTAAACACTCCTCGCTTCTAAACCCTTGTCTCTCCCATTTTACAACTCAAATGGCTCTGTAGGTACAGGAACAGGGGCAGTCCCTTGGTGCACCATCACAGGACTCTCCAGTAACCCTTTATCACTCGTATAAACAGCATTGATGTGACCCCTAGGGTTAATCTTGGGCTGGCCTAGTAACTGCCTCTGCGATAGGGACAAGCTGTTAGCCTGTTAAGCGATTTGGGCGATCTGGGTATCCATAACCTTTTGATGGGAGGCCATGGCATCAAACTTGGAGTTCAGCTGATTAATTTACTCACTAAGAACTTCATTAGTCTTGGTTTGAGTCTAAATGAAACACTCTATAAGACACTCCAAGTTTGATTTCTGTTGGGGGTGGATTATAAGGGACATTGGACTGAAAACCTAGGGGTTGATTGGCAGTGCATAGTATAGGATTACTCTCTCTATAGGAGAAATTAAGATGATTCCTCAACCCTGGGTTATATGTGTTTGAGCATGGGTTGTTTTTGGGGCGTGGGTTGAAATTTTACATGGCATTAGCTTGTTCCACTCCCTGGAAGTGCGTTGAACACTCAGCAGTTGTATAGCCCTGGATACCACACGCATCACATATCACACTAACCTCATACATTATACCAGAAGACATTCCGGCATTAGAAGTCCACAACTTATCGAACCTCTGAGCAAGGGCATCAACCTTGCTATCTAACACATCCATAACATCGACATCATACTTGCCATTACCCCTCTTTGAAGTGGTTCGCTCGCTGGACCAATGGCAATCATTAGCGTCCATGTCTTCTAGGAGAGCCTTTGTAGCATTAATTGATTTCCCCATAAGGGTGCCCCCAGCTGCAGCCTCAATGGGCATTTTCAGGTTTTGCTCAAGTCCATTATAGAAAGTTTGAATCAAGAGCCAATCGGGATGGCATGGTGAGGGCACTGGCGTTGGAGATCTTTGAACCTCTCCCAAGCCTCATATAGTGACTCACCGTGAAGTTGGGTGAACGAAGTGATGTCCGCCCTCAACTTGGCGGTCTTCGCTCGTGGAAAATACTTGCCGAGAATGGGCATGAAGAGTGCATCCCATGTGACGAAAGCATTCGGCTCCTCATTTTGGAGCCAATCTCTGGCTCGGGCTCTCAAAGAGAATGGGAAGAGGCACAGTCAGATTGTGTCTATAGGTACCCCATTGAGGTTGATGGTGTCGCACTTTGCAAGGAAGTAGCAAAGGTGCACATTAGGGTTCTCAGATGGGTAACCTTCGAGCTGATCTCTCTCTACTAGCGAGATCAAGGCTGGCCGAAGTTCGAAGTTATGCACCTCAACTATCGAGCTCACTCTGGAAGATGTGATCCTCGATGATTGTGGCATAGCATAGTCTCTCAAAACTCAAGCGTCCCTTCTAGCCATTGCAGATTCCGCTTTCTTCCTCATGTGAGCATCGCTTTGCCTGCGAGCTGTTGCTTCAATCTTAGGATTCAAGGGAAGTAGATTGTGACCCCCTTAACTGCGCCTACGTATACAAGGCAAGAACTACACCAAGCGTAAATGAGTCCAAGCAAGGGTAAGGAAAAGCAAAGAAAAAAGAAAGAAAAACAAAAGGCCTAATCTAGAGCGTTTTGGTTGCTTCTTATTCTAAAACGAACAAGATTCACGGCAACGGCGCCAAAAATTTGTTATCTTAAAATGTTACCATAAGTGCATGATGCCAGTTGTAGCTACCAACGACAAGTGCGGGTCGTATCCATAAGGAACTTGGTTTTAGTCACCAAGTTGATTGCAACACTCAATGCAGGTAAAAACATATTTAGATTGATAAATCTAAATGATACTGAAGCTACTTAACTCAATGATAACAAAAATCGTAGGTTAGGATTGACCACACTATTATACTCCTTGGATCAAAACTAAATCTTGCAAATTAGCCCACACAAATAACTGAAATGGAATGGTTACAAGTTAAAGCACATCTATGCCTTCTCTCAAAGGTCATTAGACTGGTTAAGCAATCCTAGTTATCTATTTTCATGAAACTAGAATCATCAAAACTATAAGATTAAGGAAACCACTATTCCCAATTGAACCCTTAACTACTTTCATGTTAAGAAATCCAATAGCTCGCAAAGTAGTTCTAAATAAAGAAGCCAACTTTCATTGGTCTTCTAAACCCTAAATAAGAACATGAATTTAGCTTTCTTAGGCAATTCATCAAACATATGGCATACTAAGTAAGAATTCAATCATAAACATGCGCATTCATTCATAGAAACCTAGAACATGAATCCAAATCGCATAATAGAGGCTAGTCCCACCCTTAGATAAGGCATTTAGCCACTAATTATCACAATGATTCCAATCACAAACAAGAAACTGAAAACCATAACGAAAACCACAAACTTTGATAGAAATCGCAGAAAGAAGGGAAGAGAAACGTACTTTAATCAATTACCAAGGTCAATTCACAAATCAAAATCAAGGATTAAGCACTCTTCTAGAATCTAAATTAGAGCCATAGGATGTGAGAAAGAAACCCTAAAGTCGCCCTCAAAATCATCTGGGAAAGTCAGATACAAGTTGTCCCAAAAATAGAGGTAGCCATGCTCAATCTAATCTCCCTGCTTGATGTTGTGCACATGATATAAGGTATTGTGTTTGTTGATACAAGTTTATTAATCCTATTAAATTCACCCTATGAAGATGCAAAAAGAAGAACTTAGTATTCAATCTTGAAATCGATCCGTCTTCTACAAATTATACACAAAACGAACCTAATCTGATCCTCCTAAATGGGGTTTTTATTGACTAAAGCTAAGAACTCCAAAAAGTCACAAAAGGAGAGCCGAACAGGGGGTCCTCATGAAAACACTCGGAGGGGCTTTAAATAGGAAATCAAGCGAGCGAGTGAACAGGAGGGGTGCACGGCCATACCGTGCTAATTTTCTGGCGCGGTCACCCCGTCGTTCTTTTTTGCCGTCTTTTGCTTTGTCGGCTTTCTGTTCTTGGGACAACTTGCATCTTACTTTAAATAGGATTAATCAACTTCTATGTTGTGGTTAATAAGCCATGTGATTTGGGGTCTAATCAAAACCTTGACTTTTCTAGGTCAATGTTACCACAAGTGCACAGTGCCAGTTATAGCTAGTAATGGTATGTATGGGTCGTATCCACTGGGAACTTGGCTTTATTCACCAGGTTGACTGAAACACTCAATCCAGGCAGAAACAAATTTAGATTTACAAATGTGAATGCTACTAAAACTATTTAAATTGATGATAACAAAAATCCTAAGTTAGGATTCACCACATTATTATATTGTTTGGATCAAAAGCTAAATCATGCGAATCAGCCCACACAAATAACTAAAAATAGAATGGTTACAAGTTAAAGCACATCTATACCTTCTCTCAAAGGTCATTAGACTGGTTAAGCAGTCCTAATTATCTATTTTCATGAAACTAGAATCAACAAAACCACAAGATTGAGTAACCCACTATTCCCAGCTGAACCCCTAACTATTTTCATGTTAAGAAATCTAATTGCTCGCAAAGGAGCTCTAAGTAAAGGATTTAACTTCCGTTGATCTCGTAAACCCCAATTATGAACATGAATTTAACCTTCTCAGGCAATTCATTGAACAAGTGCCGTACTAAGTGAGAATTCAATCATAAATATGGGCATTCATTCATAAAAACCTAGAACATGAATCCAAATCACATAATAAGGGCTAATTCTAACCTACAATAAGGGATTTAGCCATTAATCATCACAACAATTCCAATCACAAACAAGAAACTGAAAACGATGATGAAAGACACAAACTTTGATAGAAATCACAAAAAGAAGGGAAGAGAGACATATTTTATTCAATTGCCAAGGTCAATTCACAAATCAAAACCAAGGATTAAGCATTCTCCTAGAATCTAAATTAGAGCCAAAGTATGTGAGAAAGAAACCCTAAAATCACCCTCAAAATCATCTGGAAAGCTCAGATACAAGTTGTCCCAAAAGCAGCCCCGAAAAGGAATTAAATCATGAAAAATTGGCGAGACGCATAGCCATGCACTTTTGCAGGAAAGTTTCTGACTCCAGCGGATGGCCATACATAAGCTGCACACCCAGCTGTGCACTTCGCTCTCTTCAATTTCTGACTTGCACGGCTATGCTTATATGCACGGTTGGCCATGCAAGTGTCTTGCCTTTAATTCTCCAAGCTCCAATTGATCCTTGAACCTTGTTCTTTCCTGAAATATTGCTCTTTGCTCACTTTTAGTCTGATAAGTGCTGAAATTCTTCAAATTGAGACCAAAACACCTACAAAAAGGATAATTGATCCAAATGAGATAGTTATGAGCAAAGACAAGCAACTTTTACTAAATCTTCCACTAATCCTAGGGAATAAATGGAGAAAGTTAGTAGAATTGAAGGATTAAAAATAGCAAAAATAGAGGTTTATCACACTTAAGTTTACAGCATTAACATTCAGACGATTTAACCTTTGAGTTATAGCATCTATTTTAGCAGAAAGTAAAGTAAGTGCGTCAAATTCAAGTTTACTTCCAACCCATTTAGGTTCGCCTCTCTCATTGGACCATTAGAAGTTATTGAGTGACATCTCCTCAATCAAATTGTAGGTCTCATCCTCTGTTTTGTTCATCAAAGTGCCACTCGCTACCACTTCAATGGTAGATTGTATGGGTTAAGTAACTCTATCGTAGAATGTTTACACGATCATCCATTTTTGGAGCCCATAGTGAGGACACAAGCACAATAAATCTTTGAGTCGCTTCCATCCTTCGTAAAATGTCTCATCGTCTCTTTGAGCTAAGGTAGTTATTTGGCTCCTCAAGCTTGTTGTCTTGCTAGGTGGGTAGAATTTAGCAAGAAATGCCCTGGTGAGCTCAACCCAGGTTGTGATGGACCCCGTAGGCAAAGAATAGAGCCATGCCTGTGCCTTGTCTTTTAGTGTAAAGGGAAATAAATGAAAGCCAATAACATCGATGGAGACTCTGTTGAACTTTTATGTATCACACACCTCCAAAAAGACCAAGAAGTGTAGATTAAGGTCTTCTATTGGAGCAACAACGAACTATGCTCGTTGAACCATGGATGTGAGTACAGGTTTAAGCTCAAAATTTTGAGCTTCTGCAGTTGGCTCGGTAATGCTAGAAGTGATGTTAGACTTACGCGGTAATGAAATCCCGAAGTGTCCTTCTTTGGTCTCCCATGCCATTGCCACTGTATGTGAGGTATGAAAATGGACTTCCTTTCATTTTCCTCTTTAAACAAAAATTCCTTTTGATCTTGGGATTGGGTTCGTAGGGAAATGGACTTCACATAAAAGGGGAAAATCTCCTGGAACCACCTACAAAAACACTATCAAACCAATTGGAAATTAAAAAGAAAAATGCTCAGTCAGTTTCCTGGGATCAACTCATTAGGCGACAATTTAGTCCCTGACAATGGCAGCGGAAGCTTGACACGACCCTCAAGCACACGGGTGCTGTAGTCTTGATTAAATATCATCCTCAAAGACCAAAGCAATCTATTGACTTTTTATCCTAGTAAAAATGCTAAGCAAACAAGTTTTCAGTGGGTTGTTAGCTAGGCTAAATAACTACTAGGCAACAAATTTGGGAATTCAAACCCCAAAAAAAAAAAAATCTAGGGATTTGTTGTGCCTGGTAGAGAGTTAGCTCCTTGAATTTAGCATGTGCTCTTTTCTAGGTTTGATAATTCAAAGGAAGGCAATCTAACTTAATTCGATCTTTTCTATCGAAATAAACTGAATTGCTCACACAAATCCAATTACTGTTCTTTCAAATGTCCTTGTGTTTAGTTTAGGTTGTAGATCTTGATTGCTAATGTCCCCTCTTAACATGCAACCCTCTTTTAAGAATTACGAAATGAAGTTCAATCTTGTTAGTGTAATAGTTTGAGTTTCTCCTTTAAGTATTTAACTCAACAATCTAACATATGTAAGCAAATCTGGCTAAACTCACCTGCATTAATTCAATCATAAGATAGAATAAAATCATTCTAGATAGAATCAGGGATCCAACATTAATGTTTTGGCAAGAAATCCATAAATTAAAGTAAATTACTTACTCATGTTCAAATTAAACATCATATAAATCAAATCAACAAGAGTTCAAGAAATAAAAGGAAGATTATGCTTAGCAATCTACAGAGGTTCTTGAATGATCTTTCAATCTTTAAGCATCCAATTGCCAATTTCTTCAAATTCTCTTTTTGCTCCAAAGTGATTAGAAAATTCTAAACTAATGAGTGAGATGAGTGTTAGGATGAGTGAGGATGTCATTGCTTTCAGCCATGGATGCCTTCACATATATGAACTCAAGCATTCTCAGCAATAAAATGAAGGACGATGCCTTCACATATATGGGATGGGGATACCTACGTGGAGAGTCAAAATGTGCCTAATTGAGGGTCAACGCTAGTTCAAAAGGTCTTAAAGGTTACAAAATGTATCAAAGAAGCCTATCTAAGCCTAAAATAGGAAAAAAGCTGTAAATCATTCGCTTAAAAACACAATACCCTGTGAAATGCTGTCAAATGACCCTAAAATGTTGCATATTTTCAACACTCACCATTCAACCCCCTATATTAAAAAAAATAAAATTCATTTTTCTAATGAACATGTGCATTTTAATTCATTTTAGTTCGAAATGATGGGAGAAAGAATTATATTAAAAATGTTATTGACTGCTGCTTGAAGTGGAACCAGATTTGATGAGCTCATGCAATCATTAATTAAGGTACAAGCCTTATAGATATAATACTTGAAAATCATTCATTAAATACTTATATATTATGATGTAGATATTTATAAACAAACATGTGAACCTTCATACGGACAGACACTAGGGGTACTTTGTTTCTTGAAATATGTTATCTCCCTTGCGTATTGATTGAAAAATAGTTCAATGGCAATGACCTCATCTTCTGATTCAAACAGACTTAATATTGTTAATAAATTATATTATTTTTATTTGTTAAGTCTAATTATAGATCTGAACTACACTTATGAATGTTTAGCAAATATATATATATGTATTCTCAGCCCTTTAATTTACTAATACTATTATAATTTGCCTCATTTACAAAGAATTTATTATATCAAGCCAAGGCTGGAAGGTTTTTGACTGAAATTTTAAATAGATCTTGCTTTTTTAAATTTAGGGGTACTTTCTTCCTTCATCACTCATAAAATTAGATGTTCGGACACCTTATTTTTATTACTATGACACCTTTGCTAACATTTTTTAAAAATTGATTCCTCATAGCTATACAAAAATAGTTAAATTCTCTTCTATAATGCTTACTGGTTTAGTTTTCTAAGTACCTCAATCATCATGCCCCTTAATCACCTTGAAGCCAATGATCTTATCATGGCTAATCAAGATCCTTTAAGTTTCATGTAACAACTATTCACACCATACTTTCAATTAACAGCTAATTTGACTCTTAAAAATAGCTATGCATAATTAACCTGAAAATGGAAGTGCCCTTTCTTCCTTGCATTTCTTAGACGCTCTAATAAGATTATTTTCCTTCTTATATTCAGAGAACCTCNNACCAAACAGTAATCTTCATTTCAAGCTTAACTATCACTTTGATAGAAAAAAGCCTAACTATTACTAACTCACTTGATTAATATTATTCCATTAAAATTTGAAGTGGAAATTATACTTCAACCTTCCCGACTTAATTACATCAAAACTCACTCTATATTTTGAATAAAATGCATAAATTATGTTACTCATTCTAATTTTTCAAATTCATCCATTTTCCTCTCCTAGTTCCTAACCACTTCGCTAATCGACCCACATAAAGTGTCAATCATTAGATTAATTGAAAATACCCTTTAAATCCTTCAGCAAATAATGCTAAAAAAATAGCTCACGAAGGAAAAACTTGTTTCAACATTATTAACTTATCAGCAAACTTTCCATCCAACACCTAAAACCCCACACTTACCTAAATCCAAGTAAGTACATAAATTTCATCAATTCAACAAATTATTCAAAAACATGTGAAATGGATGATGATTTAGGTTTTACCTTGAAAAATTGGATGAAATAAGCCAGAGGAAGAGGGGAAGAGGGGCGGCCACCACCTACCATGTAGCCAGCGGATGCTGCTGGCTACGACAATGATAGATCGATGATGCACCGGAGGCTGCAGGCAAGGGCAGCTAGCTAGGCAAGGGTAGAGAAATGAGGAGAGATAAATTGCATGTTTTGATTTTTTGCCAAATTAAAGACATGGGTTGATTTTCAACTCTTTTTGTTTCTTTTTCCTTTTTCTTCATTTTCATTTCCCCAAAGCTTTGCTACTCTTTTTTTTTTACCTTTTTTAATCATATGCACATTCACTATCAACTTATTATTACATTAGTATTTATCTTAATAATAAATAATTAAATGGAGACAATTAAAATCCTTAATGCTAGATCATTAACACTAGTTGAGCCCTTTAAGACGTGTAAGTTCTAAATATTGAACTCAAGTGCATGTGCTCGATTTTTGTTAAAATTGATTGAGTTAATTTAACTAACATAAACGAGATTCGTGTCATTGTAACCTTCCCCCTTAAAAGGAAGTTTCATCCTGGGAACTTAAGATGTTATATGAAGTTGCCTAAAAACAGCTGTGAATCTTTTAGTGTCATGTCTTTCGTGATTCTATGTGTAACCCTCATGTCTACATAGTCTTATGATGAGGATATAAGTTTATGAGCTTGCTTCTTTTGCACTTTGTCTTGTGCTTGCACATCATACGATTCATAATCTTAATAATTTCTATATGTCTTCATGTGGATTTAGTTTGAAATCTCCCTCAATAGTAGGGAAATTAAGGATGTGACGTATGGTATGAGTGAATTCTAAACGATCCAGATTAAAGTTTACCTTGAAATATACACCATTTGAGGGTCTCACTTGAACATAGAATTGAGGTGCCCAAGCTATTTTGATTCAACGTAAGTCAGAAGAGTGAGCCTTGTTTTAAGCCCTATATACTTACATTATATAGTCTTAACTCATGAGATTCGCTAATCTTGAGGAGCTTAGAGTGGTAATGTACAAAGATGTTAAAAAATGTTGGTAATCGTCAAAAAAATTGCCATTGTTTTTAAACATGTGGGCTATCAAATAGTCAAGGAAAGGGTGACCGTAGAGAATGGATGTAACCATGGGAAATGGTGGGAGAGTCTTCAAATGAACCAATGTTTTTAAGGGCAGATGATGAAATTCAACATTAACAAAGAAAGGGATTAGCACGACCTCCATGGAATGAAATCAAGTGTCTAGTCACAAGAATTCAAAAATGAATGATGAAGGGAATTAAGCATACCACAGGCATTAACATCAAAGAAGAATAACATACAATATTAATTTGGAGGTGACAAACAGTCAAGTTGTATATGAGTCACATCCTTGTGATCTCCAAGCATAGTTAATGGTTGCAAAAATGATATACTGCAATAACATCATTTTTCATAGGAAATCGAATGATTATGCTATCAAGTTTGGATTGGATGTTGGGACTAAGGAGTTCAAGCACTCGATGACATTAGTAGAAGTCAAATTGTATCTCTGATCAAAAATAAGCTATGCAAATGCATGAGTATGAATAAAGGGAATGAAGAAAGGCTCCATGCATCAGTAAGCTCCCCGTCAAGTAGAGAAGGGGCTCATGGCAAGAAGACAGTATCAAGGTTCCAACAGTCATTTGATTCGAAGAGAACATATTTGTTTGAGCAACTTGATTGAAATGCATATTTAATTTTGCTAGAAATAAGGAACGAGCATCCTTCTAATCCATAAGGCTCCCAAAGTATGAAATAGAAATGAGAAAATGCAGTAAAGAAGTTAATTTTAAAGATAAGACTTATACATATCAAGTACACAACACTTATAATTCATGAAATTAATGAATTTACAAGATATTAAAGAACAAAGCACCAACATAGGAGATTAACTTTATTTTGAAATCTATAAAGGCCAATCAAAATCTTTCAAATAAATAGTCAACATCAAGAAATTTTTAACTTGTTAAAAAATATTACTGATCACAAAAACAAAGATAACTAACAAGGAAAATGTGCAAATGATTAAAAGAGATAACGACATCACTGATGTAAGCCATTGCCAGTACATAAGATGACAAGTACAAAAAGTATTACCGTTGTAATACGATAGGAAAAAAACAGTTACACATGTTGGGCTTAGGACATGATACACCCTAAGGGGTGCGAGCCCAATAATTATAATAAGTCGACGGCTTAGCCACCTCAAAAATTCTAGTTCCTCCACTGGTCCATCTAATGTAAAAGGGGACCAGTCTAAGAGGAAACATAATAAGAAACACTGAGGGTTCTCTAAAGAGAGTTTTCTACACAAAACCCTAGGACTCTTAGGTTGTGGGATCGTGAAGGTTCTTTAAATAGTGAGTTCATTTCTCGACAAATGATTCAAATCTAAGATTTGATTGTCTTTCGACACAGGATTAGGGTAAGTTTGTTTATGGTTAATTCAATATATTAATTCCTTCATTGTTATCAGAGCCAATAGGCTTGTTTCCCAATTGGATTGCTTGGATACTTTCTTGAAATTCATTCTAAAGATTAGGTTTGTTATTTGGTCTGTTGGCTATTACACTCAAATGTTCATGCTATTATTACATGTGTAATCTCTTGATGAATTTTCGTTAAATTTTGTATTCTAATGGACCTTAATGATAGCTTTGATTGGATATATTGTACGCAGTTTTTTGGCAGAGTATTTTACGAGTAATTATGGTTTGAACTTCTAGGGTTTTCTGCCTATTGAACCCTAAATTCCATTTTTCAATCAATAATTTCATTCGATTAACTTGCTAATTGATGCATGGAATGCTTTGTCCACTAGAGTAGACTAAAACCCCTCAATCTATTAGTTGATTTTATCAAAAATTTTATTAAATCTTGACAAAGAAGTTGCAGTCGATTTTTTGATCTAGTTTGGCCATTGTTTGTTGCAATTGATTTGCGTATTTTCTTACCCATAGAATTATGAATAAAAGCCCTCAATTGATATCGAGAGTTTGCCCAAAATTTGGCCAGAATTCAGCGAAACATTACTGGCGAGTTCTAGGGTTAGAATTCGTGCTTTTGATCCTGATTTTGATCAATTTTTGTTTATCTGTTTTGGAATTGGCATGTGCATCTTGTTGAATATTAAATTTCAAGTCAAAGCCCTCAAAATACAAGTCGATTGGACCAAATTTTACCACTCAATTTCAACCAAAAAAAAGGACTTGCAAACTGGCTAGGTATCGGTTGACAAAATAAAGTCCAATTTTGATCAACTTTGGCATTATTTCTTGCATTTAATTTGTGGATTTTATTACCTTAATTCAACCAATATCCCTAAGAATTTAAAGTTGGTTTGGCTTGGTTTCTGGCTGGAATTTGTAAATGTTTTGTGTTGAAACTTGGGGTTAGGGTTCATTTATTTTAAACTCACTTTCGGTCATTTTTGGTCATGTTCTTTACAAATTGATAAGGGGCTTTCATTTTATGTAAGATTTCAAGCAGAACCCCTCAAAAATTCGCTGATAATTCATTAAATTATGGCTGAAAATTGCAGGCATGGTGGGAGAATGGGGTTGAACCCCTTCACGTGCAATGGATGTGAATGCCGTAGCTTGGGTTCTTTTGTTGTTAGAATTTTTTTTTGTGGAAAATATTTGGCATATAGTGGACCAGTTGACTATGGGGGCTGACTAAGCATAAAATTTTTGAGAAAGTATGAAGGCATATGAATTTATATAATTTCATTGGGAATTTTTTTTATGAGATTTCACAAACATTCTCTTTTTGTGAGCATACATTTATGATGGCTGATATCTTTTCTTAAGAATGATATATCATGTGATCCCTAGAGCATCTTTTGTTTGAGCATATTTCATTCTACTGAATTTTATGAGAGAGATGAGCATATTAGATTCATACCATTGAGATTAATTTAAGTGAAATATTATGTGAAATCTATATGATATTTTTGGCTCATTTGATGTACAATAAGTATATATGTTTGAGTGAAATTTATGAAAAGTAGGTTGCATATTATGAGAATATGTTTCAAATGTTGTAACGTCCAAATTGCATATAAAATTTACACATCTACCCTCCCTAGGCAAGTTAGGTGAGAGGGAATTGAAATTTCTCAAAAAAAAAATTTTTGAGAAGCTTGTTAAATATGCAAATTATACCTAAAATGATTTTCATTAATTTCATAATTTCTCAAGAAGGTGCTTAGTAATATCTCCTGGTGACTTTTGTGTTGCTACTTTTATTCTTCTTTCTAAAACTAATCCTATGTTGATTGTAGGTTCAGGAATCCGAACCAAAGAGCCAGGGACCATGGGACTTGACTGGGTTTCCAATAGGTACTTACATGGTTCAGTGAGGACACACGTGGAGACAACAACAAGGTGGTCATTGAAGGAATCAGAACATGCAAGGTAGCCCACCTAAGATTTATTGGAATAATGCTGCTACGTTGGTTTTATTTGA
>NCQT01026452.1:3225-14697 GCA_002740465.1 Stenocereus thurberi | reverse complement strand
TGAAATTTCATTCCCTATTCTATTTGTTAATGATATTTTTGCATCTTTTTGGGTTACCTTTGGATCATCTTTGCCATTTGAATGTTACCTATGTATATCCTAAGGAGGTTGTGTATAACTTCTTAGTTTTTACATTGCTAAAGGACAAGTAATAGTTTAAGCATGGGGGAGTTTAATAAGTGCTTAATATGTATATCTTTTTAGGGCTAGTTTGCCTCATTTTTAGGAGAATTTTATGCTTAATGATGCTGTTTACTCTCCTAATATCGATTTGAGCTTAAGTGTAGTTGTTTTATGCATTTCACAGGATTTTTAGTCTTTTTGCCCAGCATTGGCCCTTTAATTCCTGTGTTTTGACCTCACCGGTGGTCATCCATGAGTTGCTACGCCCGTGGAGCAAGAAAAGAGCAAGAAACCGGTTCTAGTCCAGGCGACAGTCAGACCGTAGTGGATGCAACGTACTATGGTAGGCCTGTAACTACTGTCTCTTCATTGTTCCTCAGCTACATGGCTGAGATCAACTTGAATTTCCTATAAATGGCTGCGTTCAACAACGAAGGAGAGCAATCCCTAGCAAGCAAAGCAAGTAGAATTGGCCTAGTGAAGATAAGTTTAGCTTATTTTCTCTTAAATTTTATTCTTTGCTTAGTTTTGGTTTTTGCTTTTGCGTGAGTTTTGAGTGTAACAATTTTGATCCTGAGGCAGTTCTGAAGCCCTTAGTGAAGACCATCTCAGTCGAGCCTTATTCGCTCAGGTTTCGCTGATTTTTGGTTAGTTTGTTGATCTTTTATCATGTCTGAGTAGTTTTCTTAGTCTAGGAATTTGGTATTTTTTTGGAACTGTATTGGATCATGTTTTAGTTTATTCAATTGTGCTTATTTCATGATTGGTTTGATTTCGTTCTATCAAGTGTTTGATATGTTATGAGTTGATTTTTTGTTAAAATTTACTTGCACACTTGAAACAATCGAGTGAATATTCGAAAGACGACATTTGGTTGTTGGACTGCTTCAATAAACTTAGCATAACTTCGTCTCGAAAGAGAGCTTTTTATATTATGAGAGCTAGTAAGTAATCGAATATATTAAACTTGGATTAAGTCAAATTAGTTTGAAAGAACGACCTTTGCTTAGTTTAGGCAAATTTGATTGATTTCGAAAAAATAGATTAAGTTTGTAGAAGCGATTACAATTCCTCATAATTAATCAATTAGAGAATAGCACATGTTTATTAATTTTGATCCAATTCTCTTCCATAACTGCAAAAATTCCTAAACATTTTTCTCTTATTTAGACGAGTTCATCTGTAGTAGTTAATCTAAACAGCTTGAAATAGAGTTTTTCTTAGAATATTCTGACAAGACTAGGCTCGATAGATTACTTTAGTCCCTAAAGAACGATATCTTTTATCTATCTTACGACTACCTGTGCACTTGCGGCAGAGTGGTCACTCATACTTTAGTATTGCTAGGATGTATTTTTGAGTTGAAATCCCCTTCCAGTCTCTGTTGGTGCTTTCATAGGTGGCTTTTACTCATACTTTCGAATCGCTAGGATGTACTATTGAATTTAAATCCCCTTCCAGTCTCTGTTGGTGTTGCTCTCTCAAATAATCTCATGTTTGTTGAGCATCCCCACAAAGTATATGTGTGACAACCAAATCCCTCCTCGGGCCATAGATGGTTACCAGGAGCGACTTTAACAATCATCGATTGGCCCTACAAACCACCATAAGTCTTTTCAACATGCTTCGTCCTCCCTCATGCGCTGCCTTGCAAACTTCCCATTTATGAAGAATTAACTATTATATTAAACAATAGAGTGGAATGTTTCTCTTTGTAAGTTTTAAATAGGTTTTACTTCGTTTAATTACGAGTTCCTTCCTCCCTTCATCATTTATTTACTAAAATTAGAAATTGACACCTTATTTTTATTAGTATTACTCATTTTCGTACATTTTCTTTGAATTGATTCGTTATAGCAATACTTAAATAATTAAATTCTCTCCTATAATGCATACCAACCTACTTTTCCAAGTACTTCAATCACCACCTGTCTTAATCACCTTGAAACCAATTATTTTACCATAACTAGTCAAGATCCCCTGAGTCTCATGTACCAACTTATTCAAACTAAATTTTCAATTAAAAATTAATTTGGCTCTTAAAAATAACAGTGTAAAATTAGCCAATGATTTGAAATCTCCTTTCTTCCTTCCATTTCTTACATCCTCTAATAAGATTATTTCCTTCTTGAGTCCATGGCAAAATGTCAAACCAAATACCAATCATCATTTTTGAGCTAAATCATTACTAACTCACCTAGTTAATATTATTCTATTAAACTTTGAAATAGAAATTATACTTCAATCCTTTTAACTTGGTTATATCAAACCTCAATCAAAATTTTGAATGAAATACTTAAATTATGTTATTTATTCCAAAGTTTTTAGATTCATCTATTTTTCCGCAAACCTCATTCGATTTCAATCAATAAAAATCAATGATCCAACTCATGTTTGAACACATATCCAAGCCTAAATAAGTACACAAATTTTATCAATTTGATAAAATAATCAAAGACATGTGAAAAGGGTGGAGGAGATACAAGGTTTACCTTAGACAATCGGATGAAATAAAAGGAAGACGAAAAGAGAGGGCGGCTAGCCGCCGTCTAGTGGCCAGCGATGGCTGCAAGCTGGGGTTGGCTGGTAGGGCAAGGATGGAGGAAGCATGAGAGAGAAATTGAGTCTTTTTTGGGATCTTTAGCCAAATTAAGGGCATGGGTTAATCTTTGCCACTTTTTTTCTTTTTCTTTTGTTTGTTTCGCCAAATGTTTGCTACTATTTTAATTTTAAACTTTTTCAAATCATATTAGTTCCTTTTTGAACAACCAATTCATTGATCAATCAAGTGATATAATATCTTATTTATCTACTTACTTGCTCAATTATTTTAAATCACTCTAACCTAAATAATAAAACTAAGACATGCATAAACTAAATGTTTTCATTTATATCCATATTCCCTATCAAAAATCTTATTATTATATCACTATTTACCTTGGTACTAGATAATTAAAGGGCACAATTTGAAATTTTTAAGGCGATGACATTAACACTATTCAAGCCTTGCAATGCATGTAAGCTCTAAATATACAAATGAAGTGCAGATGCTCGATTTTATAAAGTTTGATTAACTAACGTAAGTAAGATTTGAACTATAATAGTTCATGAGAAACACTCTTCAAATGGGGATGACCATTGACCCTGATTGTCCTAATTGTCAACTAGACATTGAAAGCTCAAATCATATTTTTTTGTGACTATCCCATGGTTAGTAATGTATAGAATCTTATCAAACCCTACCTCTCACTACCAAAAAAAAGTTAGTTTTTGTGGCATCAGATTTTGCTATGATATCATGAAAATTTGTTACAATATCATTTTATGGCAAATAAAAATTTTGCACAAAGTTGTCACAGATAGTCCATTACAAAAACTTTTTGTGGCAAATGTAAGAATTGCCACAAATGACATGGTTTTTTACAGCAAATCATAAATTGTCACAAATACTAATTTTCCCCAAAAGTCAATAGCTTGTGGCAAGTCATAATTTNNCACAAATATTAATTTCCCATAGCATTTGTTTTATTTGTAGCAATACTAGGCTTGCCACATGTACTAATTTGCCATAGTTTGTTGGCATGTTGGCGACTTATAGTTGCTACAAATTATATGTTACCAGTTATTCTCTGTGGCAATTATAAATTGCCACAAATCATCTTATACTGTCTATTTGTAATAATAATTATAAATTGTTAGTATCTTCTTTTATACAACAAATGGCATTCATAATCCAAGAATAAAAATGCAAAGTAAAGGAAGATGACATATGGTGAAATCAATGTGAAATTTTATGTATAAAGTAGAAGTGCATATAATGAATTTTTGCTAAAAATTCCTAGACCATTTCAATGCATCGAAGACTGATTCTTCACCAATCGAACAAAATAAAAAAGTTCTAGAAAATAAAAAGACACAAGTGATGTTTTTCCAAAGTTGAACCTTCCTCCTGAGTTACACTATGATCATTCATCTCAAGTGTGACACTTAAATATAGAGAAGAAAAATTATAAACATTAAGAATTTAAAACACATGAAGGTGAAAAAACATTCCAACAAAAAACTTTGTTCGCCTACAAAAAAAGTAGTTTTTACCAACATGGATAGTTCTATTATAATAAGTACATTTGCCGTTGGTAAAATCTTATACCAACAGATATTGGTCTGTTGCTAGACTGTTGGTAAAAAGAGGTGATGGTATTAGTTTTACCAACAGATTTTGTAATCTGCTATAATTTCTCCTTAATACCAATAGAATGAATCTGTGGGTGAATGTCATCGTGTTACCAACAGAGACATAATATGTTGGTGAGGGCAAGTGTTACCAACACTTGCTTCTATTGGTATTAAATCAATTGGCGGCATAAATTATTCACCAACGTACTGTATCTGTTGGTAATTCTTGGCATAAATTATTCACCAACGTACTGTATCTATTGGTAATTCTTTCTTTTTCTCACCTTTTTAATCTTATCCAATAAGATCTGTTGGTACTACTATGTACCGTCAGAGAAGAATTTCCATCAAGCTGCATTCTATTGGTAATTCTGTTCCTTCCCACACCTCATGATTTAAGGCATCTATTGCCAATAGTCCATCCATTCAAGTGGGAACTATTTTTTCCAACAAATACATCTACACAAAATCAACCCTGTAGGTACAATAGTTATCGACAATAGAAGAATCAACCCAAACAAAAGCACAATGTTATTTAAAAGTTTTCAAAAGTGTTGTGCCTTCGCTAAAAGTTCATAACAAATAAGTACATAACTCCAACAATTACTTCCATTGAAATTAAAGTCCAAACTATAAGTGCAAACTCATAAACATTACTTGGTCTACCTAAAAGATAAGTCAAGACAAAAGTTAACCACATAAGAGAACTCAAACTATGACTCATCATTTTGCTCTTGATCATCAACTTCTTTAGCATTTTCTTCTTCAAATGCATGACCTTTTTCATTGTCATCATCAATATCCTCATCTTCCTCAAATGAAGAAAGAACATCCTTCGATATTCCCTATTAAACAAGCACAAAAGCATAAATTTTAAGAAGAGGTAATGGAGAATATTTATAATCATCTAATGGCATTCTCCCTTAATAACATGATCTCAAATTTATCATAGAAAAGAGAACTAGAATGAGTTCATCATGGCATCCAACTCGAAGACAAAGAAGGAACGACAAATATACAACGGCAATGCTCTAGATCCTTAAAAATAAAGTTAGTTTTACCATGTTAACACGATCGATGTTCATACCAAAACTACATTTGCACACAATAGCACGTCATCACAAATGCGTTCCTAGAAAACTAAATGAAGTGCAAGACTTAGGTCGTGACTTGTGGTCACATAACCTTGCTCTGATACTATCTATGAGACCCCCAACCCTTAGGGTTAGAAGTATTATTCCTATTTAAATTTTGGGGCGAAATGGATAAAGATTCAACTGAAAACTTGCCATTTCCCAGGCATAAAGCCTTATATAAATTCCCTGCATTGAGTAGAAGTATAAAAGAACATAAAAATAATCTCAACGGCTACACACCGGAGTCCACAACTCTACAAGCGACTCGCCCGGTGTATACCAAACATTAAACAATCAGCAAATAGGCTTATTCTATGACAAGAAGAGGAGATATGCACATGATGAAGATTGTTCAGTTTAGTAATGGAAAAGATAACCAAATAAGGTCACAACAATTTACACCGAGTGAGATGCAAATTATACTAGGCCGAAGATAAATCTAAGCATACCACATATAAGCTTTATATATGGGCATTATGTCCAGCTCTCAACAAATAATAAAATATCTTATAATACCTTGTGCTTTAAAAGCACTTTCACCAAATTGGTGACATATCCAAGTTTATTCTCCAAATGTTCAATCTTCTCTTGACCTTCCTGTTGTTCTTACTCGATTTTCCTTCTTTTAGTTCGTTCTTCCTCTAAAGCGCACCTTTTAGAAGCTGAGTGAGGAACTTTGACCCCAATGTCAAAGGTCTTAGCATAACCATATTTGTCTTCTCCAACAACTTTTTTGAAAATCTCATCTCAAATAGCATCATTACATGAATCTTGTTCAATGCGAGATAGCTCATTTTCAATTGCTTCATGTCATATTACANNNTAGTAAAAAGAAATAAGACGAATAAGAATTAAATAAAAATAAACACTCATGCCTTTGCACTAGTTGAAGCATCATCAAAGTTTGCAGCTTTCTTTAGTGCATGGGTCTTCAATCATATTGTAAGCTTATCTGTCTTGTTGCCTTTTTCCTAAAAAATATATAAAATACTAAATGAGTTATCTAAAATCAAAGTGAGCTATAGTATAAATAGGTTATACATAATACCTCTTCTTCAGCTCATACACGTGTGAAAGTCTTTGTCCCTCCATAGTGATACATTTTGCTATTGCCCCGATTTTCAATTCCTCTTTTAGTTCTAGCCTAAATGAATAATTGACAAATCACATCATCACAGTAGCATTATTTCAAAATAATTATGACTGTAAATGTTCTAAAAGCACATAATTACCTTTCCTTTGTCTGATTCCCAAAACTGTACTAAGTTGGCCTATGTTTCAAGTGGTATGTGTTCTAGTCTTTTGCTAATTGCTTCATCATGACTTCTATCGTCAAATAGTGCCACCTTCAACTCTCATTTATAGCATCTCCAACAAGCATGTATTTTCTCCATTGCCCATTCATAAGGCTCATTTCCTTCGAAAAAGTGAAATGAATATTGTACAATAGATACAAAGAAAGAGAACCAATTAAGACTTAAAATAAACTTAAAAGTCATATTTTACTTTGAAATCCGTGCACACATGCAGGGCTTTGTGTAAAAATCAGAGTGTAGAGGTTTAACTTTAAAAGCAATGTAATCTATATTAAGAAATATATTCCTTCACCTCTACCCACACTGAATCTTTTTTCCCTTGTTCAATTTTCCTGCAATCAATACGATCAAGTGGTAGTCTTCTAAGGTCTCGTGCAAGACACCCAATCATGGAAGACATTTTCCTTAGAGAATTACCTATAGGTTGAAGTTGTTCATTCACATCAACGAACACAGAGTTCTTCAAAACCTTTGTCTTATTAGGTCCACAGCCTTCTCATTCTTTTCCTTGGTTGCTTGCATGCGCCTTCTACTTGTAGTGTTGTGACCACCTTCAGTAGATGATTCACCTCCCATATCATGATTTGCTTCACTTTCTCCATGCTCCAATGAGTTTGAATTGACCTCTCCTATGATGTCACAAAAGCAAGTGAGTGTTATATATGACAATTATAGAAAATAAATGAAATATAATTACAAAAAATAGAAATTGCACTTAGATATAAAAGTAACATATGTACAATAAGTAAATGACTTACTTCTAGGAACCTCTACATTGTCTCTGGGTTCTAAGCTCATGTCACTATTGTGGACATGTGAATCAACATGCTTTGAGAGCTCCACAAATCGACTATTGAAAATATTGTTGTTTTGGGTCTCCAATTGTCTTCTTTTCTCTAAACTTCCCGCCAACTGTTTTTCCACTAAGAGTATAGGAAGAAATAAATATAATTAAAATTTACACTCCATCATTACTTCTATATAAACACTATTTCAAAACCTTCATAATTTAAGACTTACCAATACTATTGAGCAACATGGACCATCTAATAATAGTCATTTCCTCATCACTTTGATTAATTCTTATGCTTTTGTACTCTCCTAGTTAAAAGGAATATTAAGGTAGGAAAGAAAAGTGGGAAATTTTCTATAATTGAGAGTATGTGTGTTTTACTTTAATATTTAATAATACAAAAACTTGCATTCTGTATTAAAAAAAAATAAACTTAAGTGTAGTATTGTGTGGCAAAGAGGATGTTCCTGGTGAGAAGAGAGAATGTCGAACAAAAGTACCTCAAGACAAAGTAGATGTTGAGGCTTCTTTTGACCTCAAACTGCGCCTTACTCCTTGACTTAATAGCTGATTTTTCCCAGACGTCAACATATGCTTCATTAATTTAAAACACAAGTAACTTAAATAAAAGGTTGTTATTACTTTGAGAAAACTATAAAACTATGATTAAATTGGGACCTACTTCAAGTTCATCTCTTGTAACCATCCTCTTCTTGCCTGACAAGTTTCCTATGGAAGACATAATCTAAAACAAAAAAATTTAGTATTACTATATCAACATCACAAAGCCCACGAAGTAGTAGTTCTTAGAAAAAACACAATGTGTAAAGATAAGAAAGTCATTCTAAATACCAAAATGATTCTAAAATGGTTAACCAATAAACAAATGTTTCATCAAAATATTTAAGTACATATATAAATTATTCAGAATTAAAATCATATAATATCTCATCATCCTCATCACTTTCAGCACTACTATTATTTGAGTCTATCTCCACAAAAGGCTCATTCAATGTAACTCCCATGATATCTTCTCTAACATCAACGAATTCTTCTGCATCGATCGAAGTTGAGTTGTCTGCTTGTAAAACTTTCACTTCTGGGATGACATGATCTTCTAGTTCATAAAGATCTCTTGGCTTAGTAGCAACTACTACATGCCAGTTTTTCTCTTTGGACTCTGGCACATAAAAGACTTGTACTACTTGAGAAGCTAGGACAAAAGGTTCGCTTGTTTTCCAATGTGATTTAATGTTAGCAAGAATAAATCCAAACTCATCTTGCTTTATACCTCTAATTGGATGCACCCAATCACATCGAAACAAGATAACACTTCTTCCTTGATGATAGCTCAAATCAATAATTTCAGTTAGAATCCATAATAAGCTATGTCTCCTGCATCTGTGTAACAATTCATAAGAACACCAAAATTTTGGGTCTCACTCCTCTTATCGATCTTTCTAATACGCCACCTGTACCCGTTACAGGTGATCTTAGTCATTGTCTTTATCCATTCACTTGAAAATGCACTTAGATATTTCAAATCATCAGCGATGGAACAATCGGCAGGACGGTGCCTATGAACCTGAGAATGTACAAATTTTGTCTGTTATGATACATAGACCATGTAAAGTTTGCATATATAAATATCATCTGTATATTAAGATACTTACATTTTGTTCAAACCATTTTGAAAATGTCTTTTTTATAAATGTCACCAATGCTTTCATTTGAAGTTTGACATTCAGTACTAACAATCTCATAATGCTGTTTGAAACCATAAGAACATGTATTTAAATTATAGAATGAATTTTAGGAATTTTATTATACCAAATCGAACAATAAGGTGTACTTACTTTGCATAACTTTGAACTTCATCGCAGTTAAATAACACACAGGTATGTGCTTGGTCAATTAGTGAATGGTCATGATGAATGCCTTTCTTTTTGGATAATGCTCGACATCTTAAGGAGAACACAGATAGTCCCTTGTAACCTTCATCACCATCATTCCTTGAGGACCTATTCTCCTTAGTCTCCACACCAGATATATATCTTGCACAAAATATCAAACATTCATTTGCTATGCATCGTTCAACAATTGACCCCTATGGATGACTTTTATTGTCAATAGACAATTTTAACGTCCTCAAGTCCCTACGAACATCAAAATCACATGACATGGCTATTACGTTTAGTTGTAAATATAAAACTGTGGATGTAAAAATTAAAAATTTGATATATACCTTTCTACGTTGTACATCTAATGATAAATGATCAGGCCTGTAACCTTTGCTTCATATGGCAAATGGACAATTAAGTACCATATGTCAAAGAAGGAAGGCAGAAAAATGGTTTCCAAATGACAAAGGGTAACAATGACATGCTCCTATAACCTCTCAAAATCTTGAGCTGTTACAACTTTAGAGCAAAGCTCTTTAAAGAAGTTGCTTAACTCAATCAACACAATCGCGATGTTTTTGTCTTTCATTTTCCTTGTAATCAGTGGCAATAGTTGCTGCATTACAATATGATGGTCATGACTTTTTAAACCATAAATTATACCATCAATAATGCGCCTTCTGATATTTGACGCTGGAGGAATGTATATTTTGCCTCTGTCTTCTACTGGATGGAGTTTATCCCAAATATTCAAGTCCTTTAGGTCAAGACATGATTGCAATGTATCATTTGTCTTTCCTTCAATGCCTAGAAGTGTATCAAGTGTACTCTCTGAGACATTTTTTTCTATATGCATAATATCCAAGTTGTGACATATCGAAAGATGATCCCAATAAGGGACTTTGAAAAATATGCTCTTTTTATTCCAAGGCATCACTTCATCCCCCTTCCTTTTATTTTTCTTTTTAGTCTTTGGATGTTTTCCAAATGTGACATCAAGTCCTTCCATTTGATTCAACAAATCAGCTCCAAATAGTAATTCAGGAGGAGGTCTCATTTCTGTTTCTCCATTAAATGCCTTCTTACTATGCCGAAATTTATGATCTCCTCGTAGAAAACGACGATGGCCCATATAACATATTTTTCTACTTTTCTTCAAATACAGGGAACATGTATCAACTTATAATATGGACATGCATACTTCCCATTGCTTTTCCAACCTAACAAGTTCTCATATGCAGGGAAATCACTTGTAGTGTAGATCACAACTACTTGTAAATCAAAAGTCTCATCCTTTGAGGCATCATAAGTTTCTACACCTAGCTCCCAAAGTTCCATTAGCTCATTAATTAAAGGTTGTAAGGACACATCAATATCATTTCCTGGAGACTTTAGACCAGGTATAAGTAATGAAAGGAACAGATAAGGTTGTTTTATGCACAACCATGGAGGTAAATTATAAGTCATCAATATAACAGGCCATATACTATATTAAGTGCTCATATTGCCATCCGGATTAAATCCATCGCTTGAGAAGCAAAGCCTGACATTTCGCGGATCACTAGCAAATTTTGTATGCCTATTATCAAAATGCTTCCAAGCATAAGCATCAGCTGGATGTCTTAATCTTCCATTCTCTTTGCGTCCCTCTGCATGCCATCCCATCGAATGAGCTATCTTAGTGACATGTACAACCTTTTAGGCCTAGGTATTAGGGAAAAGTGATGTAAAATCTTATTGGAACTGGATTGCTAGAAGCTAATTTCATTATCGTCCCATTTGCTGCGAGCTTATATCTAGAAGCATTACACTCAGGATACTTGGTGAGTTTAGCCTTATCCTTCCAGAAAAGGACGTAATCATTAGGACATGCATCCATCTTTTTGTAACTAAGATCAAATTGTTTAATGATGCTTTGCATTTGTTTAAAGGAATTCGGCAATACTGAATCTTTTACAAGTGCCCTTTTGAAGAGTTTTGTAAATGCATCAACTACCCTATCACTGACATTATACATGCATTTAAGA
>NCQT01026153.1:0-10836 GCA_002740465.1 Stenocereus thurberi | reverse complement strand
AAAATATAATAATTTTGTGTTGAACAATGAAGAAAGTGATTACGAAGAAATCAATCATACGATGGAAAGTAGTTCCATTAGTTTTAGTGATCTTTAAAGAGAAGAATATGTTGTAGACAATGAAAACAAAGAAGTCAAAGAAGATTAGGTCCTTCCCATAATTCAAAAAAAAAAAATCAATCTATAAAAATTCTATCTTTCAATTAAAGAATAAATACATATGTGAAATGATGGAAGGAGATCTAGAGATAAAAGATTGTGAGTATAATGTATGAGAAGCCAATCTCATTAATTGAAAAAAACATCCTTAGGCATAACAAAGTTAGAAAGTATGGGTATATCTATGTTGGAAGTGTCCAAGTGTAAATTACTCTATTGCAATATTATGGCAAAGATATTGATCTTTATTTCTTGCTATGTGATATTAGGCATACTAAATTTGATAATCAAATTATCACTGGAATTAAGACTAATTTATGTTATGGATCAGAAGGATTCAATTATCGACCTGGATGTTATGTGAGCCTAAAAGATGAATTTGCCAAGAGCTTCCCATCTCTCAAGATAAAAATAGCTGGGATCGACATGAATGGAGGAGGATAGCCACTAAGAATATTTTGAAAAATAATCTACATATTAAATAATACTATAGATCCAAAGACTAAGGTGACGATGATAGAGGTAGAAAAGTTTGAAAGTCCTACTCCTATGCAAAAAATCCAAAGACTAAAATCCAATCCTCAAGAGATAAAGATTGATATGTCATGGATATCGAGCTTTGCCAATCCCATAAAAATCAATAGGAGATGAGAACGGTAAAATTACCGTTAAACTCTAATTCTTAGGAAGCATGAGTACAAGATCAGAATGGGGAGAAGGGTCTTCATTGGCTAAAGAAGAACTTAAAGAAGATGATACAATTAATATAACTAGTGAAATGAGTAGAATGAGTTTAAATATGCATGACGTAGTATAGATTGAAGTATACATCTAGATAGGAGAGTTATTGGGTACAACACAAGAACTGTTAGTGAGCCAATCTGTGAGTATAAATTAGTCAGAAATTAAATATGAGTATGGAGATATGCTATGAAGTCGCTGACACAAAGCCTAATAGCATGTACATCCCAGTAAATGTATGTTTAGAGGGATATAATAGATATGAATCTAATGATATAATTAAGAACTGTTAGTGAACCAATTTATATGGAAGAAGCCAAGAATCCTTCACAAGTAAGGATTGCTGGTAATAGCATGATGAGCCACAAAGATGTCACAGAAGGGTTATCCATAAAAATAAGAGGAGTCTAATACATTATACCAGTTCTATGAGGTATTTATCAACCCTCTCATGATATGATTATTGAAAATTATTTGCAGATGCTGTATTCTCCATGTACACAGACCATAAACCAATTAATATTCACAATAAATGGTCACTTAGTTCCCATTGATAAAGTAAATAGAGCTTACACTTATCAAAAAGTTGAGTTTACAAACAGCCAGCAAGGTGAAAAGGTAATATTTGCATAACATGAAATAGCACTAACAATCTCAGTACTTGAGTTATCTACTAAAGAGTAGATTACTGAACAATAAGAGTATTTATACGAAGCACTATACTTTGATAACCCACTGAAATTTTGGAATAAAGATAAAATATTTGCAAAGATTACTTTTTAAAATCCCAATGCTATTATTCGAGTCAAAAAATGGTGTATACACACTAGAATATCCCAGAATTTGATAAACAAATCAAAGAATTTCTTGATAAAGGATTAATAAGAAATAATAAGAATCCTCACACCAGTGTTACTTTCATGGTAAGAAATCATATTGAAGAAAAAAGAGGAAAAGTTAGAATAGTAATTAGTTACAAAAAGCTTAATGATAATACTGTCATTGATGGTTATTATATTATGAACAAAATAGTCATTTTCAATAGCATTCAAGGAGCCTCTTGGTTCTCAAAAATAGATTACAAAAGTGGATACTGACAGATAAAAGTGGATGAAGAAAGTATCCCTTTAACTACTTTTAGTGCCTCTCAAGGATACTATGAGTGGATAGTAGTGTCATTTGATCTAAAAACGCACCTCAAATGTTCCAAAGAAAATTGGATAGCATCTTCATAGATCTTAATCACTATTATTTAGTTGACAGCGATGATATCTTTGTCTTTTCCAAGACCATAGAACAACACAAAGATAATGTCCTAACTGTCACCCGAAGATACATTGATAATGACCTTGTTCTTGGTAAGAACATGTGTATTTGTGAATAAGAAATCGAGTTTTTAGGTCTAGATTTTAAAAGTGTCTTTCAAAAAAAAAAGCTGGGAAAAGGAGGTGCAGTTAACCTAGCTAGTGAATTAAATTGATCAAGAACCAAAGCATTGAAACTGGCCTCTTTGTCTTCATCTTCCTCAACCTCATGCTCATGCTCATCTTCACACATGGTTCACGCTCATCTTCTTCATCATCCACACCTCCTTCATCACCCTTCACTCATTTCCCAGTAACATCGACTGATGGTTTGCCTAGACAGAAGACTATTGACAAAAGGCCTATCTAGAGTTAAAGAAGCACCTTGCAAAGTACTACGCTATTTTCCATTAAAATCTTGACTACGAAGGTTGTATATGTCGAGAAAGACAGCTAAAGACATGAGATGGCATAGGATGAAAGAGTTGAAGATGGGTTATTGAGGCATCCAACTGATTCTATTGCCTAGAAGTCATTCGATAAGGAGTATTCCCAATTTGCGGGAGATGCTCGCAATGTTATATTTGGATTAGCCATGACGACTTTTAACCTTTTAAGGATCTGCAACATAGCATTTGGCCTATCGTTCTTATTCCTTACAATTTGCTTCCTTAACTGTGTATGAAATCTCATTACTTCCTTTTAACTTTACTTATACCTAGACTCACATCTCCTAGAAGGAATATAGACATGTATCTTCAGCTGCTCATTAAAGAACTAAATGAGCTTTGGGAGAATGGAGTACAAACATATGATGCTTATTCTCGAGAAAATTTTTGTGTTGCATACGGCCGTTTTATGGACTATTGGTGACTTTCCTACATATGCTGATTTATCTGGTTGGCTAAGAAAAGGTCACTTTGCTTGTCCTACATGCAATAAGGAAACCAGATGTGCTTCACTAAAAAGTAAAGGAGGTTCATCATCGTTGGTTGCCACTTAATCACAAGTGGAGGAAAGATGCAAAATCTTTTGATAATACGAAGGAGAAAGTGACGGCACCAATACCTTTGACTGGGGATGAAGTACTGACCCATTATAGTCAATTCACCCAAGACAAATTTGGTAGGTTTGCAGGTAACATGAGAAAACGGGATACATCTAATAGTTTATATGGTTGGCACAAGAAAAACATCTTTTTTGAGTTGCCTTACTGGAGAAAATTAAAAATTCGACATAACTTAGATGCTATGCATATTGAGAAGAATGTTTATGAGAATATTCTATCACTTTGTTGAATATTAAAGGAAGGACCAAAGATATTATAGAGGCTCGAATTGATTTTATGAACATGGGCATTGGGAAGGAGTTACATCCTACGATGGATGGAGACAAAGTGCAAATTCATTTTGCATGCTATACATTGAACTCAGATGCCAAGGCTGCATTATGTAAGATGTTTGAAGAGCTAAAATCTCCTTATGAATACTTATCAAACATTTCTCGATGTGTGAAAGATAATGGGAAAAAAAAAAATCTTGTGTGAAGAGCCATGAACATCATGTATTCATTGAGTAACTCCTTCCTTTTGCTATTCGTGGGTTCTTGTTGAAGAATGTGTATAAGCCATTGATTAAGTTAAGTATGTTTTTCATAATTTTTGCACAAAACACATAGCTCAAGAGGAACTTGATATTTTGGAAAGACAAATCCCTTATACATTAAGTAAGCTTAAGATGGTCTTTCCACTTGCATTTTTTGATAACATGGTGCATTTAGTAATACATTTGGTAGCAGAAGCCAAAGTTACAGGCTCTGTATGATATCGATGGTTGTACCGAATAGAGACGTTAGATATCAATGTTTTTGAATATTTTTTTCAATCTCTTGGAGTGCATTAACTAACCTAGTTGCATATAAATTAATTTGCTTAGGTATCTGCGTACCTTGAAAAAGTAAATTGAGCATATCTTAAGGGTTGTATTTCAGAAGGTTATTTTGCAGACGAGTGTCTAACATTCTGTTCAAGATACATGAATGATATTGACACTAAATTTAATCGAAAAGGAAGAAATGATGATGTCAATATTCATTATAGCCAATCTGTTTTCCACAATTCCATCTGAATCTTCCTGTGCAGTAATCTGCTATAAAAACTGTGTTTTTTTCATATGATTAGCCCATTTCAAACCAGCTTAGTCCAGCAAGAATTTTGCTTTTCTCTTGTTGGCCATTTTAACCCTCTTGGAACAGTATAGTAATTTGTATAATCCCAGGGGTCAAGGCAAATTTCTAATTTTACACAACCTCTTCCAATGCAATCTAAGATCAGGTTTCAATCCGTAGTTGTAGGTTCCCCCTCCTATAATCTTCACACGCACCCTTTTTTATGTGCAAATCCAAATGATGCTGAATGTGGGTAACTATATTCTAAGACTCAATGTTTACGATACAACTCCTCCAAATTATGGAGGATATGCTTCAAAAAAGCGTTTGCAAGTACCTATATTCGACTTTAAGTCCTACCCATCTTAATTACTATGCCTCATTTTAAAAAAAGAGGGGCCACTATAAGACTTTTTGCGGTAAATAATTGGGAGCATATCATATGATATGCATCATTGAGGTTGAGGCATGCAAGGAATTCACTTTCTAGGAAAAATATACCACAAAAGTTAGGAGGCTTCATATTAGGTCATCCTTATTAGTTTATGAAATATTTGGACTAGAAGAAAATAATAAAATTGTTCTAATTGTTTTGATATTTGTTTTGGTTAGAGAAAGTCTCAGAGTTATAATATTCCAAATGAAAAATTAAGTTTAAGTACTGTTATCTTTTATTAAATCTAACAGTGGATTTATGTCGCCCCTTTTATTGAAGTTAGCCTTGTGTTTCAATGGTTTTTTTCAATCTTGTAAAATACTTATTCGTAAACAATTTACCTTGTTATATAGATATATACATCTTTGCAAGTTGCTGGATTATAGGTCAAATTAGGGAAGGTTTATAGAATCATTTATGTCAACATTTTTTCAAAAGGCCATAATGTTAGTATTGACATAAAATCAATTGTTAATTTTTTCTTTGTATTGATAGTATTATTTGTCAATAGTATGATTTTTTGGTTGAAAATTTAGAACAAATGTACTTTTCAGAGACTACTATGATGATGAATGTGTCATAAAATATACAGTTTATTGTTTGCAAAGGATGCCTTGCTATTATAATAAATTCTACGACGGCAAAAAGATGGTGCAACAGACAAAACAATTGCAACAAAAAGATTATTGTGAAATGTTTATAACATCAATTGCAACGATGCAATTGTCACCAAAATGACACACGTTTGCAAAAATAGGGTGGTTGCTAATGATTTAAACCACATTCTGCAACGATAAAGGTGTTGCGAAAATTATAGGCTTTTGCAACGACAAGGTGTTGCTAATGATTTAAGCTACATTCAGCAATGATAAAATTGTTGCAAAAATTATAAGTTACTGCAATGGCATGGTGGTTGCTAATGATATAAAGTACATTTTGCAACGACAAAATTATTGCCATAATTATACACTTCTTCAATGACAGGATAGTTGCTAATCACTTACAGTATAGTTCGCGACGACATATATAGTTACAAAAAGTACCAACAATTTTTTACAAACACTTCCTCATTTCGCAAGGACGTATTTACAGTGACGACAAAGGTCGTTGCAATAAGAGCAGCTATTGCAATGACAGTACTCGTTACCTTTATCTTTTACTACGCCCTGACCGGCAACGACCTTGCAATGACATATGTCGTTGCCAAAACTATTATTTGCAACGATATTGTATTTAACGTATTTTCTTGCCATGATAATGCCCCTTATGATAGTGTCTTACGAAACTTAATGTATGTCATATTATGTACACAGTGTGACATTTACTTTGCAGTTGGTTTAATAAGTAGTTATTAGAGTAACCCAGTACTAGCTCATTCGTAAGCTGTGGAGAAAATCATGTGCTGCTTTCATGGCATAGTCAACTTAGTCCTTTGCTATCAAGGTGGGGACCTTATGTTGAGAGGATACTCAGATGCTGATTAGGGTGGTGACTAGATGAGTCAGGGTTGGCCTTAGGTTATATCTTCACCCTGGGTGGAAAGTCCTATCATGGTGCAGTAAGAAGCAAAACTATATAGCTATGTCGACTATAGAGGCAGAGTATGTCGTATGTAGCATAGCCACTCAGGAGTCAATGTTGCAAAAGAGTTTCATTCAGGACCTTAGTCTCACTCTTAGAGTTGATGATCATGTTGAGATGTTACGCAACAACACAGCTGTCATCCAGTGCACTAAGGATTCGAAGTTTTATGGAAAGACCAAGCACAGTAAGAGGCGTTATCACTTCACGCAAAATGCCATAAAGACAAAGGAAGTTGTCATCAAGCATATATCCACTAATAAGATGATTGTTGGTCTATTAACCAAGTCGATTCCTAAAGATGCTTTCAAAGCTCATGCGCTAAGTCTAGCACTTCGTAGGATTTAGTTTTTGAATGAATCTTATTATGTGACACATACATTGTTCTTGTAATGAGCATTTATGTAATAAAGATTGACCGTACTTTTTCTAAATGCTTTGTGATTTATTGTTATTTATTAGACATATCAAAATGTCACAGACTTCTAATTGGCCAAGTCATATAGGCAATCACCCTAATGTTTGAGTAGTGGGCAGGATGAGACTAAATCATATTGGTATTAGGTGTGCAATATTGATTACTCATACTGAAAGTGTATGGATAAGAATAAATATAGTTGCTTTAGTGAGTCTAAGATGAGACTTGAGAGAGTCAAATCTGAAATATGATTTCATATTGAAATCTTAAAAGTCGAATCTTAAGCGTCAAGATTAACATTTAGTATGTTAATCTAGTGGCTCAAGTTAGATTTTTTGATAAAAATCTATATTGGCGATTCACATGGCTTATAAAGTTACAAAACCAATTGAGTTGGAGTTATGTCATGATGCACCTCTCATACTATATGTGCTAAAAAAATCACTCATATACAGAGTGACAATTCACTTCTCTATCTCTTGTCATTGTATGATCATATAAACGATGACCCTTTGACTTAAAGTATTTAAGTTGAGACGTAATATCATGAGTGTTTAAGGAAAAATCTATCCATCTTCACCATATTAGTGTGGATGATTGTATTGAGTATATAATCATATAATATATCATATGGCTTGAGGGGATTAGAAATGTCACTAGTGATGTTTAAGATGATTTAGGATATCGTATTTTGTGAAAGTGTTATATTAGTTATATGGTGACTTAATACAATAATATTGATTACTTTCTGATTGCACATCCTATTCCTAATATGAAGCGTGAAGAGTTGTGACTTGTAGAAAACAAGTGATTTTCGACCTACGTGGCCGAATGAGAGCTGTTGGCTGGTCCTAATAATATTAGGATTAATGGCCATTTAAGCCGCTAATTGGCGGTAACCCTAGTTGACTCCAACCTATATAAAGAGGCTTAGGGGGTCAACTAAACACAGATTAATGACAGAGATCTCCAATTATCCTCTCACTCTCCCTCATGACCTCCCTACCATCTAATGAGATTCGGGCATAGGGCGTTTCCTTCAAGATGACTTTAGTAGCTGTCTTCTAGTAGTAATCACATTACGTGGGCTATTCACCCTTTGATTTTCCTGCAAGTCTGATAAACAGACCAAGGAAATGAAGATGCTAGACTATGCACGTATTCTAGTTGAAGTGCAACTAGATAGAGCCTTAATTACATGACTTTGTGGAGAACGATACTTTGATACGGCAGGTAATGGAGTATGAGTGGAGGCTGGTTAAATGCGCATATTGCCATCTAATTAGCCATAGAGAATAGGATTGTAGAAAGAAAATAAAATCAGAAGAGTGTGGGTACCCAAGAGAACAACTCCAGAAATCGTCTCTGAGCCTGTCGATAAAGTGAAGAATACACTTGCAACTGAAAAATATGGATGCCGAGGGATTTCAAAATTCAAAGGTGGTCCTGCCAGAAGATTACATCTACATAAACAAGTGGACTTTGCTACTCCAATTGTGTCTGTGTCCAGGCCTTTTGCAGTTAAAACAAATATAAAATGACGTAATTGAAAAACAAAAAAGGTGTGAAAGTTGGACTGAGCTATTGGCAACAGAATTGGAAAATAACTGACGATGAAATACACAAATGAATCAGAAGTGACAAAGATCACGTTGAAGTTATTGAAAGCCCTAGCTAGGTTACTCTTGTCCGGAGAGCCAATTTATGTGGAAGGTTGTTTTTCACAATGGAGGACCTGCGGAGTCGCCAATATAAATAACCCATCTCGTACCATAATTATCGAAGGAAAGGTGACCCTGCGCACACGCACTGGTAATTTAATCTGCTACTCCTCTACTTGGAAACGGACTGTTCGAGTCTGATGAATAATTACCTTCATAAATAGCCAATTTACTCTTATATCCTCAGCCATACTGGGCGGTAACAGCCCTCCAGCCAGTTTTGTCAAAGTCAACCACATATTTTACTGGTATGCCGCCGCGCGGCAAGTCCGGCAATTCGTCTAAAATGTTGAGCACACCATCGCCTACGACCCATGTACCGGCAATATTTCGTGAATACCATGACTGAGAGTGATCAACGAAATGGGAAGGTGGGATTGGGGGTCCCGGTTTAAAATGACAGCGGTACACAGTGTATTTCTGCTGAAGGTCACTCAGCTCATCTTGTTTCGTCTTCAATTTGTCTCTCAGGTACCCCAAATCTTTGTCCAGCTGCATATAACTGACACGAATGCTTGTTGCACGTGTCTGACTGTGCCGGTTCCATGTGGTCTGAGAAGGCTCGGGTTCAAACCTACTGCCATACAGGACTGGTTCAGCATAAGCTGCCCAGTCAAACAAATCATTCATCTCAAGTACCTGGTAACCGACGTAGTGGACCGTGCTATCTCTGCCGCATGATACGAGTACCCATCAAGGGTTACTCGAAGCCTGTACTGCTGAAGATAACTACAGAGCCTGTTCAAATCTCGGCCTTTGATTTCACCATTAAAGATCTTCAATCCATCGTAATGGGGCAACTGACTCCCTGTTGGTGAGGAGTCTGTGCCCACGGTGAATACTGCATTGTTAAAGCTTCCTGGGTTCGATGCGTCTTTTTGGGACAACTTCCAAGCTTTCACGTAGAGAGGGCCTGGGGTCTTTGATTGCTCACATCCTAGGAAGAACTCCGGGTCTGTCAGTGAGAAGGGAGCCATTTTGTTCTAATTCCTCTAGATCTGCTTCTCCTGGTTGCCTCGTGATTTCCCCTGAAACAGTGGCAATTTGCTTCATTAATCGACAGAGATGGGTGAAATACAGAGCGACAGTATAAGATTATGCCATTTCAAGTTTGGTATATTAACAGCATACATGTTTATTAGAGGATTTTCAACTTCTAAAATATTTTTTTCACAAGTTTTTATGTGGTTCTATTGGAATCGGCTTCATTACGAATAGTCATGTTTATAAAGGCAAGATGATATTGGTGAGGATTTTGGGTATAATCTCCAGCCACTCCATGTAAACACATTGAATTTTCTGTTTTAGATTAAAGTAGAATAGAAATACGTATGATATGGAGCAGTAAATATGTGCTAGCCTATTGAACACATTTTGATTAGATCAGATTATGTTATGTAGGAAGAGAATAAAACATCATATATGATATAACACGCACATTTTGTTTGAGGATATGATTGATGAGAAAGTGGATCTTGGACAACACAGTGTAGCAAACACCGAAGCGATCAATTAAGGAAATGGAAACAAACAAGTATTGAAAGTGCAGAAGCTACTAAATCACCCTAGAGGGGGGTCAATAGAATGATGATCAAAATCGTAATTTAATCGAAATAAAATGCGGAAAAGAAATGTGGACAAAACACAAGCGAATTTTTTAACAAGGTTGGGCCTCAACAGGCTTAATCCCCGCTTAGAGTTCCCTAACTCTAAGATTAACTCGAATGTTTATTAGGAGGGATGATTACAACTCTAGAGTACACCTATTCTAAGTTTTAAGACCCAAGTTGATACCCTCAATAAGGCTTAGTAGAGTTGACCCTTCAACTCTATAATTCCACCTAAACACTATTTGAATAACTCAAAGAACAATAGCAAATTAAAGCTCAATCAATACAATAAGAGAGTGTGTTTGAGTATGCCAATGAATGCTTGTCTTGCTTGGTATCTTCAGCTCTCAATCAACTTGCATATTTATAGGCAAGGCTTGAGAAATAGAAGGAAAGTAGCCGTTACGCATATCTAGAATTCAGCTTCAGTTCAAGGCCTTGAATGGCAGTTCAGTGCCCTTGAATATTACACAATCCAGCTAGTTCCAGCTAGTTGATCCAATTGGCTGATTTGCAATTGCTAGCATATCTTTTGCTGACTTAAGATCTTCTTGAGCTGCTGTGTAGGCCTTCCATATACAAGGTAAATATCAACCATTTAAATATTGAATCTTTATTAAGAAATGTCAAATATTTGCTAACTTTGGCTCTCTAATAAAATGACATATTTTATCTCATAATATCATAGTCAAATTTGAAT
>NCQT01026141.1:1934-12126 GCA_002740465.1 Stenocereus thurberi | reverse complement strand
ACCAAGCTTGCTGTACATGGTGAAGGTGGTAAGCAAACATTTAAATATGCAGCTGCAAACTAGCCAGGACAGCAGTAGCAGAAGCTGTCATCAAATGCACATGCCCGTTAAAAACAAACTGGTGGGGTGAAAGCAAAGTTGCCTCACAAGGTAAAGCCAACTCTGCAAAGTGGTATCGGCAAAAAAATGACAATTGCCTCGATCACCAAACAGGCAGTTAAGCAGAAGAAAGGGAATCCCAGGGCTTACGGTGAGCAAGCAACTGATTCCAGGAAGCCCAAATTGACAAAAGAGGTGCTGCCCCAAAAGGATAATGAGAAGCGTGCAGGTGCTGCAAGAACTCCAGAGAAGTCGGAGGAAGTAGGTCCATCAGATGCATTGAGGAAGTGATAGCCTCAGAACCTGCCTCTAGCATACTGCTCCCTGTATGTGATCCGGCTGACAAAGCTCGGCAGCGAACTCTCTTAAGATGAGCTGCTCATATCTGAGTATGTTTTTGGCAAGGTTGAAGATGTGGATGACAGGTAATATCTCTTCTTGTATGATAAGTGATGCTTTTGGCAAAGCACTTTATTGTGCGGTCAATGATCAAAGGGTATATGATTGCAGATCAGTAGCATTGTGATTGGTGATTAATTCTATTATCAGCTGTGTAAATATCAATTTATTTCTCACCCTCATACCTTACAATTCAGTGTTTATGATACGTAATCAATAGTTATGTGATTGGCGATCAACTGTTATCTTTGTTGCTAGTGGATATTTGATTTACTTTATATGAATGTTTACTTTCTTCAGTGTTTTTGTCTAACTAGTGTTGATCAAGTGTTATTTGCTTGTGATCAATGTGGGTGTAATTGGTGATCAGTGGTTATATGTTTGGTGATTAATAGTTTTCTGATTAGCGGTCAGTGATTATTTGCTTTGTGATGAATAACTTTTTGATTGGTGATTAGTAGTTTTGTGACTGGTGATCAATTTGGGATCACTTATGTAAATGATTATTTCTTCCATCATACATTGTAATTCACTGCTTATATGATAAGTGATGCCTTTTCCCAAGTGAATGTGTTGTCTGGACATTGATCAATAATTTCACATTGGTGATAAGCGTTTTTATGCTGGATGATCATTACTTAGGTGGTTTGTGATCGATATGTGATTACTTGTGTAAATATTACATTTTTTTTAATTTCCTAGTACGTGTGTAACCATTCTTTTTTCATTTTGGTTTTGCAGTGAATCTTTATTTGACGATTGCGGCGTTAAGGAGGCCATTAGGGCTTCTATGGCCACTCTAAAACCAAGAGAGTAGCTTGAGATGAATGTCATCAACATATGGTCCAACTAAATGATCGGGAGAGAAAAAGGGATCTCGCCACTCCAAGCAGACTCTTCACGTCATGTGATCAAAGTGTAAGTGTCTCACAATCAACTTGTTGCTAAATAATAACTTCATTAGTGAACATAAATAAAACATTGAGCGATTGCAATATTGACTTTAACAAATTTCTCACCAAGAATGGTCTGTCTTCAGTGGTAAATTTCATTGCATAAATATACATTGTTTTTTCTTCAATGCAGTATATCTTTAGCAAAGAAATGTTGAAAGTCGCTTCGTTCAAAAAGAGATATCAAGATTTTAAGTTGGTAATAGACAAAGAGCTAGAAACATGTCCAATTGATCAAAATCAAACCAGTTGACTAGGTAAGGGATGATGTTCAGTGAATGGCCATAATGCACTTGGCTTCTTTTAAAAAAAAAGGCATTGATTTATACTGTTCATATATGCTAATATTCACATGCCTTTTTTTAAATTCTTTTTCCTTCAAAAAATCGTAGGTTTTCTTCCGCGTGTGTCACAGAAGTAATGTCTTTTTGCTTTGCTACAACTTGAGGGACGAGAAACTTGATATCATCGATAACATGTTCATAAGATTAACATTTCAGGTTGCATATGGAGACTTTTCGGTGAAATTGGTGACTTTTAAATAATATACTAAAAGGTTATGCCCTATAACTGATAACTGATGGATCACCAATTATGCGATAAATCACTGATTAAACTGATTCATTGATGTACTTATCAAAATATTATAATTTTGATAAATACGTACTGATTTCGAAAGGTACAGACAATGAACATACCTGAAATTTTTAAATGTAAGTTCACTGAATAATATTATGCACAAAAGTGGAAGGAATGATAGATTAGACCCTGATTCTGTACAAAATTATCGTTGTAGAAACATACGGTTAGCAAAAATATTTATTTCATAGCTAATAATTTAGTAAAAGAAAAGTACATAACAAAGGTTTGGAAAGAATTACTCATAAATTAATCATTTGACCTCTGATTGAGACTCAAAATCCCAATATAGAAAGCTTAGGAAGTCCCAAAAATCTTTGATTTTGAACACCAAGCTTGATTCTCACAATAGAATTTCTAAAATGAGGCTAGAACCCAAGCATGTCAGTTTTAGTCTATTCTACGTAATTTCGGTAAAACGACCATAAGGTTTTCCATAGACCTCGGGTTAAGGCGATTCAAGAGGCATTTGAAAGCTAACACACTGAACTATTACCCACAAAAAATCATAATTTTTCAATGTGCCAATGATTACCAGTTTAATCTTGAACTTTGTCCTGTTTTGCTAAAATTTCCAACCTCATTATTTTGACTTTTCCCTCTCTTTTTTACACAAATTCTCAACCTAAACCATTCCTTAAAAGCATATAATCAGGCTTTGGCCCATTCCAACACCACACAAAATCATCACACTCAAATTTACTTCATAATCATATCCAATAAAGATCATTTTTTAATCTAACACACACATAACCAAGCTTAAGGCTAGTTTAATCCAAACCTCACTTTACTTGCCAAAACCCTAGTTGATGGCCAACTTGGACTTACTCCAACTTATTTAAAATCATCAAAAACATCATCACAAACACCAATAGATTAGAAGATGATCAAATTAAAGATAAAACAATCAAATCCAACACTTTAACATCAGGCTTACATGATTAAAATTAACCATAACCCTAGCACGATCCAACCTCAACATCACCATGATCAACATAAAAATGGCTTCAGATTTTTCCAATTATGGTGGTTGTCATATAGTGACAACGACTATAACTGCACTCTATTTGACAGACATGATTATTGTACTTATAGTAAATTTTGTATTTTTATCAATATTTAATTCACCAAAGGAAGAAGGAGTCCCCGGAAATTAGAGGAAGAAGGAGTCACCGGAAACCAGAGGAAGAGAGAGATTGGAAGTCGGTAGCTATGGTTGTCACCATAAAACAACTAGCAAAAGCTTTTTTAAAAAGGAATTAAGTTTTTATTTCTAATGTAATTAGAAAGCAACCAAACAATGTCATATAAAATTTTTTTATCAATATTTACGTATATTTTTTAATTTTTGTAATATATTTTTAATTATTTAATAACAAAAATAAAATCAGCAGTTAAGATCAATCAAGTACACGTGAACGCTCAAGATTGTTTTAATTATTGTGGTTGTCATATGGTGACAACCATTATAACGGTAAAAGTTATAGTGGTTATCACCATAAGATATCCACCATAAATTGAGTGAAGCTACATCATATATGTGCCTTGACGTGATCACCACCCTTTATGTTTTAAATTTTTAATTGGATTGAAGAATAGATTTACAACAATAACAACAACAATAACTCCCAGTGTGGATCCCGCTTGCGCGAGGTTTGGGTGATCCAACTGTAGGTAACCTTACCCCTACCGGTATTTCTAAGGGTAAGGTTGTCTACAACTGGATCTCCCCAGACCCCGCGCAAGTGGAACCCACACTAAAAGTTGTTGTTGTTGTTGTTGTAAATCTATTTTTCAATCCAATTAAAAATTTTAAGCATAAAGGGTGGGATTGAAGAATAGATTTGAAATCAAAAAAATATTCATGAAGTTTGGTAAACAAAATAATTAAGTTGGATGTGTTTGTTAATCCAATTGATCACCCACTAGGAAATCAAATCTAAGTGGATATATTATAAAGAAATAAGGCAACCCTCCCTCCTCCATTATCGTCATCTTCGAGCTCCATTATCGTCGGCCAAAATATCAGTTTTCCGGCAACGCACTGGCCACCGTGAACATTGAGCCTTTGAATCAGTTCTTCCCCCGGAGACCCCCGTCCCCTCACAAGGATCTCCTCTGGTTGATATGGTTACCTCTCTGGTGAGATTAATGCGGGCAAAGCCTGTCGCTATTAATATTGTGAATTGTGAAAGATTTTTTTAGGTAGAGCCTCTTCCTCGGGTCTCGACACTGGAAGCTGTCGCCAGTTGGGGGGAGGGGGGTTTAATGGTTTTACACTACTCGCTGGAAACTTGGAGTATGTCAACGAAAATCATGTATGGTATGGGGTTTGGCTGGAAAATTACAGCTCAGAACATCTAAAGGGATGGAGATTGATGGCTTCAATGTGCAATAGAACATAAAATTGTTTAACTTTAATTTAAACTTCTTCAACTCTGGTCGCCCTCCCGCAGAAAAAATAAAAAAAAGTAGTAGACGACAAAGAACCAACCAAAGAAGCGTTATAGCAGTTAACTATGTTTCTTAATATTTAGATTTAGAAACATTTCTTTGATTTTTACAATATAATTTTAATCATTTAGAAAATAAAATATAATACTTAAGATCTACACAAAGTAATTGTATTATTCAGATTAATCTAATTATGATGACTGTCGTATATTGACGATCACTATAACTACATCTATATAATATTGTAATATTAAAAATAGAAAGAGGGCCGTTAGAATCACGCTATTATCGAGTATACAAGTCAAACAACCACATGTTTCCTAATATGTGTTAATTTACGAGAGCCTCCATTTTCAACCAAGGCAATGATGGAGTTTGACTTGTATATTATTATTTTCTTAAAAAAAATTTGATTTGTGTTCAAATCTGATTAAAAGACCTTCAAAGTTGAAGTCTTGACCAAAACACTCTTGGCTGTTGCAAATAATATACGTTGAGGATATCCTTTATTTAAAAAATTAAAGAAAATCCAAAGGTAGATTTCTTCATATGTTGACTGCAAATTTTATTTATCATATGACAATTCTTTTGGGAAATGAATTTGCCGATGGGATAGACAGTCGCATGGGAGTTGTTATTAGGGGTTGGATTCATTTGCAACTATACTACGTTGATCGGAGACACAAGGGATGAAGTGACTTTCACTGTTTGGAACTAATTATGGTGAAATATTGTATCACGGAAGAAAAGCCTAGTCGAATAGTCATTAGTATTTCCTAAATCGGTCAAATGCTTGGTCTAATAAAATAGTCCGCTTAATGAAGCTGAAGTTATAGTTTTTAAAATACAATGTATTATGCTCTCACTTATTAGAGTTTTATTTTTGTCCAAATTTAGAAGTTATCTTTTCGGTATGTGATTACTCGAGTTCTAAATTTTGCATATTAAAACCAAGGGTGTCTGTTCTTATTTAAAAAAAAATAGCCAAAATTGGAAATTAATTGTCACTGATAAAGCCAAACTCGTATGATTGCATTATAGAGAAGCACAATACATTATACTATAGAGAGTACAATACAACAATTGGTCTACTTGCTGATCTAAAAAGTAAAGTTATTATGATAAACAAACATTTGATTTTAGACAATTCTCTTCATTTAGATTAATAAGGGGGGAAAAGGCTCTACAGATAGCAGTCTTCAATTTTCATGAGGCAATCAATATAACACAACCTTGTTAAAATTAGAGTAAGATTGCACCCAAAAAATAGTTGGAACAAGATTAGGATATCTAATCCATTATCTCGCATATAGGCGGGACTAATAGGGTGTGGTTTTTTTTTTTTATAAAAAAACAAATACCATTCTTACTTTACGTAAATATAGTCGAATACAATTTAACGAGTTGTTATTAGCCTTGAATATGCATATAAACTAGTTGATTGCTTCAAAATTCCATTCAAAAATCAATTAGCTCAATGCAACTTGTATGCTTATTTTAATGACATAGGACAATCCACTTAAAATGGGGTGTAGTAATATTCTAATATCAAAGTGTTCTCATCTACCGTGAGGAGGTTTTGGTAAATGTTTTTTTATACCCCTCATCATTTTGAATTATCATTTATCTCCTATGTCTTTGCATCAAATAAATATTAACCCTTGTTAGGAAAAATAATGATTGAAAATCGAGCAAAGTATGAAGAAGTGTGAGTGTGTGACAAAATGTGAATATTTGAGAAAACTAGCAAGATCAATAAGGAAACAATAGGTACACCAATTTTACATGGAAATGCAAATGGGAAGAAAACGACGGGCGGCAAGGGCCGTAAATTCACTATAAAAGTGAGCATACAAAATGATCTCAAGAGGCATATAGGCAATAATGTGATCAAACAAAGAGAGAAAAGGGCTCTCAAAGAATATGAAAGCTAAACGAGAATGATACAATAAAATTATCGCAACACTAACTCTCAACCAAAAAGGTATGGAAAGAATAGACAAAGATCCAAAATGCCCCACAAACAAATGGGCAAGAATGGATGTACTTAGAGGAACTTCTTAATGTCATACCAAATGCTAGCCACACAAACCCATGAAAATTGCCCAATACATAAGGGATAAACCGAATTAATAACTCTCTTAATAAAGAACGAGAAGATCAAAAGTCGAGCCATAAATCACCTAATAATAACCCCTAAAAAGGAACCAGTCAACTCCGAAAACTGCAAAGCAACTGAAGAGATTAGAGGGCCCTCCCGGATTGTTGTCAGCATCACAGGCATGAAGTGCATTTGTTGGGAAGATGCTATAGGCTAAATATAAAGCCACGTGTAAAACAAAAATTGACCGAGAAACATGCTAAGAACTTCGAGGAAAGCAAATATATAATTTGGGCCATGTATAGACGGACAAACAGTTCAAATATGAATCAGATATATTTAGATTCGGATAAAATACGAATCAGGTTTATTTTAAATTCGGATAAAATATAAGCGATGTATTTCCGTTATACAAATTTTAGGTCAGCTCAACGGGTTTAAAATACCTTTTGTGTGAGCTATTTCTTTTTTGTTAAAATTAAATACTTGGCATATCATCATCATCATATCATATATCATATATATATAATACAAAAGTAAATGAGTTAACTTAGTGATGACATTTGTCATGTTATCATTAGTCGCTTAATTTTGAAATAAAAAATATGATTTTGTGACAACTAATAAATGATCTTAGCCATATTATTGAATTTTACATTTATTCATCAATGCAATATACTAAATCATGCAATTGTCATTGGTTATCTTTTATATAATAAAGTTAATTGATAATTCAAGGGTTATAAATTAGTATATTGACTTTTAATCTAACATAGTGCATTGAAAGGCTATTAACAATGTTGAGTTGGAGTGTAAAAATCTAGTAACATGTGAAGTAATTTTATTCTGAATTAAAAAAAGAAAAGATTTTTCTTATATTTTAAAAATGGAGAAAATATCTCTATAGTCCTTTTATAAAATTTTAACTGATTATTATTTCAATTAAGTAATGGAACCAAATTCTTTTTGCTCCTTTTTTGGGTAAGTTATCATATTCCAATCTTTTACTTATATTTTCTCAGTTTTTTTAAGATAACTAAATGGCTGAAATTAAACAAAGCCTTTTGCTTATTTNNNTTTTTAATAAGTTTTCAAAATGTATATTAAAGCATGATCGTACGAAGAACAGGATCCACCCTAGTTTGAGACTTAAAATCGTTCGTAGTTAATGAGAAAACATTGTAAGTATAATTTCTTAAAAGAATATTAAAGATATTTAAGTTTTCATTATGATATATGTACATCACATACGGGTTGATAAAGAGTCGAGGCCCGTCAGTTCTCCCGTGGATCAAAATAAGTTAATATTGGATCGAGTTATTTATGGGTCAATCCATTTAAAGCATTTTAATGTATCGAAGCAGTTCGGCCCACTAATAACATTTTTAATAATTTGATATTTTTATTAACTAATTGATCATTGCCTAATCAGGTACATTTTATTAGTAGATCGATCTTAACATGAGCACGAGTCGGCCCATGACCCAACAGCAACACCATAATTCGAAACTAATTAGGCTAGAAACTAAATGAAAGGATATTAGAAAAGCACAAGGCACTTCAATTATTTTTAGTTGTACCATGAAAATTTTATATTATAATAGAGTAATATTATTTAATTATGATAACACATATCCATTTCGCTAAAACTGTAATGGTATGGCTTGTACATTTTTAATATTTGTCTTATTCTAAATTGATGTTCTTAAGACTAGACAGTTATTTTCATGCAATTTCATACTATTTTTAAAAGTGCTCACATTTATATGTTTTGTATAACGTTATTATATGAGAACGAAGTTGGGAAAGAAAGGGTATTGTTTAATTTATTAAAGGATTGATAATTATATAATTTCTTTCTAAACAAACCGATATAATGAATAATCATTATTATTAATAGAGATAAATTAAAGAATAATCTAAAATAAAGGTACAATATTCGGGCCAAATGGGATCGGGTCGGGTTTGACCCGCTAATTTATGGATTTTCGGATTCGGTTAATTTTGGGTTCGAATCGAGAAAGTCGTGTTCAAACCCCAAAATATTTTGCGTGTTCGGGTTGGGTTTTTGGATCGGGTCAGTTTTTGTCAGGTCTATTCACATATATTCCCCCAACCCTAGTTTTTCTCAAAATGACTTGCAAATTTTCTACTTGCTATTTTCTATGAATAGAATTTTGATAAAATTTGTGGCTAAAAATTATTTGATGCAAAGGTGAAGGGAGTAATTAATAATTCAAAAGGTCAAGTGTGTAAAACATATTCACCAAAATCTCTAGGGGGTAAAAAAATAATATTCTTCTAACACATGCATAATGCGGCTTCGTTCCACCGGAAAATTTGAGACGATCTTTTGATCCATATTATTATTTTCTTTAGCTGCTAGCGTTAAATAAATCAAGGTTCACTATCAACAAATAGGGTTTATACCAGTGATTTGCAAACGTCACCAACATCAATGTCTCACTTCCATTTTTAAAGTTCCAATTTTCTCTTTTGTAAGTATCCCTTACTTCGCTGTAACACCGTGACCTTAATCAGTTACCTGCGTCACCGCCCTAGACATCAGAATTGAAATTTACAAGGCTTCTGAGCACTCTGTCTTAATTATCCCTTTAGCTGAGTGCTGCGGTGGAAGCCCTTCACAAAAATCTAGTTAAAATCGAATTAGGTGTTTCCAAAACATGCATACATATCACATTATATTACAGTCATGTATATTTGAAACAGTATACAACTGTTTCATATCTTACGAACCATACCAGTAACTAAATAGAGACATAACACAGGTAAAGCATGCTTTACAATGTAACTTCCCAAAAGTATTTGACTATATTTTCCTTGAATGCTTTCTGGCTGACTTTTAAATATCTGAACAATGGTAAAGTCATATGCTCCTCGATCCCAGAAAACAAACACAACCATCAAACACTTTTTGTATTTCAAGTTGAACACTAATATCTTAGAATGAAAAATAAACCATGAATATCAATCAAGTATCAACATATACTACACGGATTTCAGAACAATATCCCTTGGTGTGATCTTAGAAAATGCATAATTCACCTAAAAGACAAAAAGACGTAAATTTGGTGACTTATTGATCCGTTGTTAGCCATACCCATCCTATACACGATATGACCCTTAGACTAAGAAATCAGATAAGCTTACTAAATCATCTATAATTCTCTCACACCAGCCAAGTCCAACGAGCTCGTGTCCTTAACTCGAGTTTAAAGGAAAATAAAACCAGTTAACCAGGAAAATTCATTCACAAATACACAAATCACATTACAAAAATGCTTAAAATCTGCGATGGAATCTCTGACGGAAATATTGGAAAATTTCGATGGAAAACGCCATCTCGGATGGAAACTACGACAGACACCTGCCCATCGGGAAATACTCATCGGAGATTGCGTTCCGATGGCTTCTGACGACGTCCGAAGGCTTTTGTGATGGAAACGTTCCATTCGATATTCCGTCGGACACTTTTCAGGCCATGCAGAATTGTGCAGGGAAGGGACATTTCCATCGGACTTTCCGA
>NCQT01026062.1:45982-56769 GCA_002740465.1 Stenocereus thurberi | reverse complement strand
AAAGATAGACAGTATAGGTATATCCATGTTGAAAGTGTCGAAGTTCAAATTACTCAATTGCAATACTGTGGTAAAGATATTGATCTTTATGCTTTGATCCGTGATCAGCCAAACCAAATTCAATAATCAAATCATCATACCGATTAAGACCAATTTATGCAATAGATTAGTAGGATTCTATTGTTGGCCTAAATGCTATGTAAGCCTGAAAGATGAATTTGCTAAAAGCTTCCTATTCCTTAGGATGAAAATAGTTGGGATGGATATGGAAAGAGGTGGTTATCCAATAAGAATATTTTGGAAAATAATCTACAAGTTAGATAATACTATAGATTCAGAGACAAAGGTAAATAACAATAATATTGGCAGAAAAATTTGAAAGTTCTACTCCTATGCAAAAAATGCAAAGGATAAAATCCAATCATCAAGAAATAAAGATTGATAGGTCATGAATATCTAGCTTTGCTGATCCTAAAAAAAATCAATAAGAAAAATGAAATAAAAATGGATGAAAATGGCAAAATTACCACTAAACCCTAATTATTTGGAAACATGAATGCAAGATCAGAATGGGGAGACGAGTCTTCATCAATTAAAAAAGAGCTTAAAGAAAATGATACAATTAGTATGACTAGTTAAATGAGCAGAATGAGTCTTGAACCCATAAGACACAACGTAGATCGAAGTATGAGTCTAAATAGAAAAGTCAATGGGCCACAAAAACTATTAGTAAGCTAATCTATGAGGATGAATTAATTAAAAAAAATGACTATGAAGATATGCTATGAAATCATCAATACAAATCATAATGGCATCTATATCTCAATAAATATATGTTTACAAGGATATAATAAATACAAATTATGTGCCTACATAAATAGTGGTTGTTCTATCTGTTTTGAAAAAAGATCATTATTCCTAGAATTTATATGGAAAAAAAACCAAGAATGCTTTACTAGTAAGGATAGCTAATAATAGTATAATAAGGCACAATAGAGCCATAGAAGGGTTGTTCATAGAATTATGAGGAGTACCATGTATTATACTTGTTCTATGGACTACGGACCAACCATCTCATGATATAATTAATGGAAATAATTTTCAGAGGTTATATTCTCCATCCACATAGGCCACAACACCAAAAATATTCACAAAAAATGCTCATTCAGTTCCCTATTGATAAATTAGTAACGCTTACACTCATCAAAAGATTGAATTTAACGTAGCCAGCATGATGAAAAGGCAATACCTATACAACGTGAAATAGCACTAACAATCTTACTACTTGAGTTATCTATTAAAGAGCATATTTATGAAAAACAAGAGCAATTATGTAAAGAACTCCACTCTGATAATCCTCTTAAATTTTGGGACAATGATAAGACCGATAAGCACTTAACATGTATATCATTTTAGTATTATTTTGCTGCATTTTAGGGAGAATTATGTGCCTTATATGATAATTTATACTTATTTTCCCATTTTACACTCGAGTTTGGCGTTGTTGATGATATTTTGTAGAAATTCGCTAAGAGAACCCGAGCTTGTCATAAAAATCAATGAAAAATAATGCAAGGACGTAAGAGCAAACAAAAATTGACCAAAACCCCATAAGAGATATGGTTTACCCGGGTATATATCATGGATATCCTGGGATAGCATACACAATCAACCTGGGTTGACTAGAATCAATAGGGAAAAGTGACCAGAGGGCACTACGGTCTGCCCGTGGTGGATGCTACGGTCCGTGCTGGAGGCATAACAGCTAGCCTTTTCGTTTTCCCTCATCGTGTGGCTGAGATTGAATTGGTTTTCCTATAAATAGGGCATCCCTCGATTGCTGAAAGATCATTCCCATCCCATCATTCCATTCTCCATATCATTCTACTTAGGATTGGAGTTTAGATCAGGAGGAGAGAGAAAGTGAGTTAAAGTGAAGATTTACAAGGATTCCATCCCGTGTTTGTACAATGGCTCAAGCACATTCTTTGACTGACCATCTCTTCCCTCTTCTCTCATTTTTATGTTTTGTATTTTGATTAACTTTGTTGTTTGATTTTGGATTTATGCAAACGTTTGTTAGTTTCTTGATCTTGCGTTGATATCATTTGGTGCTTTCAGAATTGTTGGATTATTTTATCGAATTCTAGAAACTTATTATCTTGTGAGAAACTTGATCATTTTCTTGCATGTTGTGGGCATTTGGATGAAGGACTGAAAGGCGAAATCTCAAATATGAAAATCCTAGGATTTGACTTGATCGAGTGATGTCTTGAAAGAGAATTACGAATTGAGAAACCATTGATTTGATAATCATGTGCCTAATGAACCTAAACTATTGAAAAATCCATGGAAATTGATGATTGATTTGATTTAGGCATTTCACTTCACCTTGAAAGAGGATTGTGATACTTCAATTATCAGTTTTAAAACAACCAACTAAGGAAGAAGTGCTTGATTGATATACATAAATTGGGAAATTGCCAGTTTTGTATAAATCCTTAATTGATTATTCACTAGGGTAGATACTAGATGAAATTAGTTCCAATATCAAACTTTGATTCGCTTAGCATATCTTGAGGGAATACGGCCCAATAAATCAAGGTAATCTTTGTATGATCGACCTTGATTTGCTACAATGCCACTGTGTGCTTGCGGGCCCTATGAAGTTGTTGACGCAATTGTCGAGGACTAGCGTCGAATATTGGATTTTTTCTGATAGGTTTGAGCAAGCATTTTGTTTTTCTTTGAAAAAATCCAAAGAAAAATTAAAAATTAAAAAAATAAAATAATATTTGAGAAACAACAATGGTAATTTTTCATTTTCCCCAATTTGAGTATGAACTATTTTTGAGGTATTTTAAGCGCTTAATTATTTTTCTTGCTCAATGTGGTTATTGTGTTGGTAAATGAAAAATTTAAGATGTTATTAATGAGGGTGTTAATAGTGAAACACGAACTCTTTTAGGGTATTCGGATTTTCATAGTAAAAATGTTGATGATGCATGGTATTTGCGTTAGTGAATTGCTTGAGATTCATTTGAGTTTGAGAAGGCTAGTCGTATTTGTAGATATTCAATTTCTGATCCATGCACATTCTATTGTATATCTTATTAGGCTCCTTTTTAGTGTGATTTGTGTAATTCTTCTAACAATGCTACTAGTTCGTGTCCTTATTATGCATGCTATGATCAGTTTGACTTTGTATCACCCTGAAACAATACTGATGTTGTCCTATCTATGCCTGACTCGTCCTTTTCTTTAGCCCAATGCACGGGGCTCGAGGTGAGTGAGCCTTTAGGTGAAGTTGCTAGGTTTGATGTTGTTGATGCATGTTTTGAGTCAAAAGATACTTTAAAGGAGGTATATGATCTAGTTGAGACTCCTTTGGAGGGGTCACGTGATGTGTTTGTGTGTGAGGAGTCTCCTAGCCTTGATTTTAATCACATTGTTTCACCCAATCCCCTTGATTATACCCATATTTCCCCTACATGCTCACAACCCTTTATTTCCCCTGAGTATTCTTTAGATGCACCCATTGATAATCTTAAGATTTGTGATTCTAATGTTGATTTGGGCCATGAGGGCAAAATGTTTAATATGCTTGGTTGAAATGTTGATAATTTTCTTTCCCTAGGATACTGTTGTGGGTATGATGCCTTCCTTGATCCGTATTGCATATTCCTAGTGGACAAGCCTAGAAAAATCATGTGGAACATTTTGTTTGCTTTCTCTTTTGATTTTTCTATGGCATTTACTTTGTTTAAGAGAGCAGTAACTTTCTTTGCTGTGATTATTTTTATGCTCTTTTATTGCCATACTTGGAAACTCTATGCTGAGGAGTTTGACAAGCTTCTGCGTGCTTTAACGGCATCTGCTTTCATGAGCCGAATCTTGACATTGTGATAGAGTGACTGATGCTCCATGAGTCCAAGTTATTATGAGGCCGTATAGCTTAGGTGCACTCTGCACCGAAACCGGTGAGATTGTTATGTTTTGTTTTCTTTCCCTTCTTTGGCTTTCCTTCCTTTGAATAATAATACTTTATTTAAGCATGGGGAAGGGTAATTTCTATGTTTTCATTTTCGATTATTAGTTTACATACATGTTAGAGCACATAGTTTTAGGTTTCTTTTTGTTAACGTGTTGCATTTAGTTGATTTTTAGGTTTGCATATAGTATTGCATGGAGAGACGGAGTGGATTGGTTTGAGATAACCTCTAATGATGTTTTTGTTAGGCAAAATAGCTTTCATGAGTTTGAGTAGCTTTTGATGTGTAATCCCTTCTGGTGCTACAAATTTTTGGAGATTTTGTAAATATTTCTTGTTGTGACCCTTGTCTTCATTGAGAACTTTGTTATCCCTTGGAGTCCTTAGCACTAATATCTGTACATTGAGTCATTTTATGAGCTTATTGTGACTTTGGTAGATATCTCGTGAGATTTTGAGCCTTATTTGGACTAATTCATTATATTTAGTCTCATATTTCTTTTGTGTGTGTGACTCTTTCATGTTCCATCTCTAGAACTTGCCTAGATTCTTTTTCAAAACCACATTAGCATGTGCATAGCTGATGATATAATAGAGCCATTTTTTTGTTTGTCCATTTTAGCCACATAGGCAAATAGCATATCCTTGTATTACATGTTTTTTCCCTTTGCTAGCCCCTTTGAGCTTATATCTGTCTTTGTTGTGATCCCTTCATATTAGCCGTTGGCCAAACACATATTTCTACCTTTAAGCCAAGTCTATGGAGCATCACTTCATTTATGTAGTGGTTGGTTTTGGGGATACTTGAGTTTTAAGGTGGCTTTAGTATGTTGGTTGTTGAGGGATTGATGATATTGAACATTTGCTTTGGTTCCCTCTTATTTGGATTTGTAAATATATGTATTCGGTTGTGAGTTGATAGTTCATGACCCTATACCTTTCAATAATTGCAACTTTTATTTCATTGCACAAAAAATTATGTTGAAGAAAAAGAAACAAAAGGAAGATGAAGTCATCTTGCCAGAAAAAAAAAGCAAAGCAAAAAAAGTAAAAGAAAAAAAAAGAAACAAATAAAAAACAAGAAAAAAACTCAATGATTGGCACTGGATATGTAAAAAGTTTGTATTCTTTCTTTATCAACTCATTTCCTACTTAATTTATTGGGATATGTTCATTGTATTTTTGAGGTTTAGAGTGTTGGTAAACTTCATGGTTAGTTAGTTTTTTGTTGGTTGCTCGTTAGTCACTTGGCTATATAGCTCCATATTGCCCAAATGCATTTGTCCACTCCTTTCCCTTAACCCTTCTAGCCCGCATTACAGCCTAAGTAAAGTCATCTTGATTGTCTTGTGCATATTGCATTTTAATGGTGGAGAATTTAAGAGTCTTGTTCAGTATGTGGTAAATTGCATCTTTGGAATAAGTCTTGAGAGAACCTATACTATATTTCAAACACATGAGTGGGAGTGATTCACATTTCCCCAATGTGAGGTTCTACCAGTTCATTTAGCTCTATTCAATTCCATGTACTCGTATGATATACTTTGTGGTTCTTTGGGGGTGATCAAGTCTGATATCGAGCTTTTGGTCTTATACTTCTTCGAAAATATTCACCTTCTTTTGATTTTGAAATGTATTGTGCGCTATTTGGGGTTGCCATTGATTGTCGTTCTTGCTTATGATATGTTATAACTTGCTTCCTTTAGAGAGGTTGTCAAGTTCTGAGTCCTAGGTTTTTTTGTTGCATTTTAGGGAGAATTATGTATCTTATGTGATAATTTATACTCCTTTTCCTGTTTTACACTCAAGTTTGGTGTTGCTGATGATATTTTACAGAAATTAGCTAAGAGAACCCGAGTTTGCCTTAAAAATCAATGAAGAATTATGCAAGGTCGTAAGAGCCCACGAAAATTGGCCAAAAACCCGTAAAAGATATGGTTTGCCTGGGCATATATCATGGATAACTCGGGATAGCATATATAGTCAACCTGGGTTGACCAGAATCAACAGGGCAAAGTGACCAGTGGGCACCACGGTCTGCCTGTGGTGGATGCCATGTTCCATGGTGGAGGCATAAAAACTAGCCTGTTCGTTTTTTCTCATTGTGTGTCCGAGATTGAGTTGGTTTTCTCATAAATAGGGCGTACCTCGACTACTGAAAGATCATTCCCATCCCATCATTCCATTCTCCATATCATTCTACTTAGGATTAGAGTTTAGATTAGGGGGAGAGAGAGAGTGAGTTGAAGTGAAGATTTGCAAGGATTCCATCCCGGGTTTGCACGACGGTTCAAGCGCGTTCTTTGGCTGAGTATCTCTTGCCTCTTCTCTTCTCTTCTCTTTTCTCATTTTTATGTTTTGTATTTTGATTATCTTTATTGTTTGATTTTGGATTTATGCAAACATTTGTTAGTTTCTTGATCTTGTGCTGATATCATTTGGTGCTTTCAGAATTGTTGGATTGTTTTATCGAATTCTAGAAGCTTATTATCTTGTGAAAAACTTGATCACTTTCTTGCATGTTGTGGGTATATGGATGAAGGACTGAAAGTTGAAATCTCAAATAGTGGAATCCTAGGATTTGACTTGATTGAGTGATGTCTTGAAAGAGAATTACGGATTGAGAAACCATTGATCTAATAATCGTGTGCCTAATGAACCGAAACTAATCGAGAAATCCGTGAAAATTGATGATGGATTTGATTTAGGTATTTCACTTTACCTTGAAAGAGGGTTGTGATACTTTGATTATTAGTTTTAAAACAACCAATTAAGGAAGAAGTGCTTGATTGATAAATGAATTGGGAGATTGCTAGTTTTGTATAAATCCTCGATTGATTATCCACTAGATTAGATACTAGATTAAATTAGTTTCAAAATCAAACTTTGATTCGGTTGGCCTATCTTGAGGAAATATAGCCCAATAGATCAATCTAGTCTCTGTGGGATCGACCTTGATTTGCTACAACGCCATTGTGTGCTTACAGGCGCTATCAAAGACATTTGCAAAGATTACTTTGCTAAACCTGAACACTATTATTCGAGTCAAACAAATGGTGTAGGAACACTAGGATATCCAAGAATTTGATAAGAAAACAAATGAAGTTGTGGATAAAAGATTTTCAGAAATAGTAAGAGTACTCATGCCAGTCTCGCTTTCATGGTGAGAAATCATGCTGAAGAAAAAAGAGGAAAAGTGAGAATGGTAATCAACTGAAAAAAAAAACTTAGTGATAATACTGTGTTTGATGGTTATTATATTTCTAACAAAACATTTCAATAGAATTCAAGAAGTCTCTTACTTCTCGAAAATAGATTGCAAAAGCGGATATCAGTAGATAAAAATAGATGAAGAAAGCATTCCTTTAGCAGCTTTTAGTGCCTCTAAAGGACATAAATAGACAATAATGTCATTTGGTCTTAAAAATGCACTCAAAGAAGAATGGCTAATATATTCAAAAACCTTAATCATTGTTGTCTACTTACATCGATAATATTATTTTCTTTTCTAAGAGCATAGAATAGCACAAAGATGATATTCTAGTTGTCATCCAAAGATGCATCAATCATTGTATCATCTTTGGTAAAAATAAATGCATTTATGGTGAACAAGAAATCGACTTCTTATAGGTTTAAAAATAAAAGCTAGACAAATTATCTTACAAAATCATATTACAGAAAAAATAGAAAATTTCATTGAAAAGATTGAAAATTTCATTGAAAAGATTGAAAATAGGAAGCAATTAGGAAGGTTTTCTTTACATGTCTTACGTATGCTTCAGATTTCATTAAAGATTTAGTTAAATTGAGAAAACCATTGTAGTGGAAACTCAAAAAAGAAATAAGTTGGACGTGGACCTCTAGTGATTCAAATATTGTTCAAAACTTTAAAAAGAAGTATAAAAATCTTCTTGTTCTTTATTTGTCTAATGAAGGAGATAATTAATTCCTAAGGCAAATGGGCACTAGAGTGTAGTACTCAAAACCAAACAAGGAGAAAACTCTATAAATATTGCAGTAGAAGTTTTATTATACCAGAGTATAAATATCCGATGATGGAAAAAGAAATCCCTGCAGTTTTAAGGGGAATTGAAATTTTTTTGATGTTTTTAGCCCCAAAACATTTTCTTATTCGAATGGATTATAAAGGGATACTTAGTTTTGAAAAAAGAATTTACCAAATATGCAGGTGCGAGGGTGACTCTTGTGATGGCAATGATGGCTTAACCTGTTTTCTTTCTCGATTGAATATATACAAGGATCAAAAAATTTTCTGGCAAATAGTGTAACTTGCAAACTCACCAATGGTGATCATCAGAGCAGAACTCCTACCGAGAAATGAGGAAATCCAAGAACGAAAAGCCGTTACTGCTAGCACGGATTTCTCTTTCTGGTATAATACTTATGGACATTTTGGAATTTTGTGAAAAAAGTAGGCCATGCTTCGGTCAACTATCTTTAGCCTATCTTAGAGTACAAAGATTCAACCTCTTAGAGTTACAAATAAATTACCTAAGGTGTCTTATGATATTCAAGAAAAAATAAGCTTTCACGTTCAAGAAAAATAGTTCAATGACTAGTATACAACCTGTATTGGCTAATATTATAATTATTCTTATGATATTTGGGGGTTATGGAGTACTGCGATTTTTTTTCTGATAGATCTAGAGTTGGTAGTGTTAGATTCCTAGCAAATTGAATCTCTTCGTATGCCCATCATGACAGCCTAGGAATATGGAATGATAGCTTACCGTATAGAGATCCCAATGTGGGTTTTCATAATGTATGTTTAAAACTAAGTTTCAACACTGTATTTTCAAAGGATCCATTAGATTATCACATCTCCTGATAATCTAACAAAAATTTCACGTAAGAAAAGTCTATATTTTGAGGTGCATTGCACAATAGTTGAGTATAACAATAGAAAAGACAAACCAACCCATTATCATATGCAATTAGTTGATTTAGATAATCCCAATGATCAAAAACAAAAATAGTTTCTAGGCAGACAAGAAGTAGTTATTGATTCTGCTTTAGTAAGAGCCATTAGTTTTTACAATATTTATCATCAAATATGAGCATGGATTGAATAAGGAAAAACATTAATGCATTACGAGAACAATACTTTTGCTTATCATAATGAGTTCAACAAATATACGAACGCAGAAGGAGCTACTTCATAAGATGTCTTTAATTATCTATTTGATGTTAGAGTTGAAAAATTCTTAGCAGAAGAAGGAAATAAAATCCGTCATGAATATTTGAAAAACAGGACCCAAAGCATCTTTAACTCAATGAAGATTTTGATGGTTATCTAGATAATGATGGATTAGAAGACATTATTGGGGAAAAAGACATGTAGAATCTCAATATGGATGACTAGTCTATCAACATTAAGTGATATGAAATATTATTGCACCATTATTATGTCAGTTTGTCAAGTATGAAGTTAGTAAATTAATGCAATCTAATGTCACCATATAACAGTTATTTTAGTCATGGGAAAATATGAGTGTGTGTATTGTAACCATTAAGGCATCTTATACAGTCCATATCCTCTATAAAAGGAGAGGTTGAGTGTTGAAAAAGGACATGATTATTTGAGCATATTTTAGCAAAAGAGAGGTCGGGTATCTCTATTTCTCTATGAGCAAGCATATCTTGTGATCTTAGTAGGTTAAGTCCCTTTTCAAATCTTTCCATTATAATATTTCCATTTTCTAGCTTTGAACAAAAGAAGTTCCCCAGCAAGAAACATTACTCAATCGAACCTTATATCTTAAATATTATGATTTCTTGATTAAAGTCTCACTATGCTTAAAAATATAAAAACTTGATTATCGACTACAATCCGAGGTAGGAGATGAAATGGATCTACAATGTCCATGATCGAAGAGAGGTGTGGTCGAGATTAGTAATCTCTATAAATAGGAAGTTAGAATAACACTAGGGTCCAACCCCAACTAAGTTCAGGTAATGGTCAGAACTCTCTACTTAAGTTTTAATTATTTTACTGATCACGGTGCGCCTCTAACCATAGAAAATATAAGATTTATGATATAAATAGTAGATTTTAATAACTAGGACAAGTGAAGTCATTATACAAAGTCTAATCATTTAAAACAAGCATATTCATTAGAAAACCATGTACGAAATCTATATAGCTAACAAAAGGCAAGTTTAGACTATTTTTTCATATTGGATTGTATATACTAAAGCAAAAATACCTCTCTAAACTTACTACATCCCATTTCTGTGGAGTAGCAAGTAGTTTATAGTTTTTAATTCTAGGGTCAAAACCAATCTATTTGTAATTTTACAGTTTAGGGTAAGACTGTCACATCAAACCGCCCACATCTCGCCTAGTGGCAGGATTTTTGAGTATTGGATTTGGATTTGGATATTTCCTTAGAAAACCTCAAAANNNATTTTATTCTATATCCTATCAAAAATTAAGGATCATTTTATACCTTTTAATAGCTTTAGGACAGAAGTACGAAAACAAAAGTTTCATAAGGTGGGAAAAAACCAACAGTTTAAAACCTCAAGGTACTTAAAAATCAATACAAAAGAAACAGGGTTGAAAAATTAATGCCGATAACCTGAAGGCTAGTAAGTACACAATACTCATCTTGTGCCTTGAAAAATGATACTCCACAAGATGCGTTCATCACCATAATCAACTTAAAATCACTATTTCACTGCATTACAGGTGAGATGAAAGAACAAATTTAATAAAATGCAACATGGCACAACTAAAATGGCTATTGTATAATTTCTAGATTACATGGATGTC
>NCQT01026038.1:2831-14679 GCA_002740465.1 Stenocereus thurberi | reverse complement strand
TCAGACACCACAATTCACCCCCCTCTTATGGAAGTATACTCATAAATTCAACATCTATCATAGACTTTAGGCTTACACCGAGCTACCTTATTTGCTAGTTTCTCATCCTTAGGCGGGATTTCAGTAGGTGCTGGGGAAAATCGTTTTATAAGCTCAGACATCAAAGTATGCCAGTAACTAGGGTTCGCAATCTTATTAGCAAGCTCTGTGGAATCGGAAGCATTCCACTAAGGTTTGGTGGCACATTATGCGAAGCTTGGTTACCTGACCCCCGATCATGGCCCGAATTATCTCCTATGTGGGTCTCCGCATTGTTTTACACAGGTTAAGACATTCTGGCTATTCAATAAATAGATTAATTCAATTACTTCACCATGACCATCATATAAGATAAGCATACATAATATCCTAGGTATACAGGCAATAATGCTATGAAACTCAGGAAAGGGGTTTTGCATGTGGACTACCGTACTAGCATGTAGTAGAGAGATGTGAATGGCCACAAAAGTAACCGGTAAGATCCTCACTGCATATGGATCCATCTAACAAAGCAGAATATAAGAGAAGAATATGTGAGAGATAAGTAGACATTACTATTGTTGCTAATCTCGAACGATATCATAATAACCCTCACTAACCAAATTTCTCACTCTTCTAACTCCATTCTCCACACTCCATATCCCATCAAGGAAGATCAAACCTGGCTCTGATACTAAAACTGTAACGCCCCAAAATGCACATGTTTTAATGTTTGTATTCTACTTAATAAATCCCTCCATTAGGACTAATAAACTTGATGATAGGGGTGTTCCCACCATCCAAGATGACAAGGCTTAAAGCATGTATACCAGAACTAACATAGTTAGGCATAGCTCTAACCATACACATTTATATATGATCAAACCATATACAATCAACTATTAACGAACATAAGGTTTTTACACTAAAGAAAAGTAATTCGCCATAAAATTTACACCTCCATCTACTGAAATTTCAAAATGCAGCTCCAAAAATATGAACGCACTATGTCACTGCTGATCCATCTAAATTCCGGTACTCAACTTATTTTCTACAACTGGTTTGCTAGCATGACAGCGATTCACTGAGCATTTGCCTAAATCAAAACATGAAAAACATTTCCAACTGTGAGCTGAAGCTTAGTACGTGCATTCCTATATTGTTAAATGATCTCTGCGTAAATTAGTTAGGCGCCCGCTTCGCAATTCATTTTAAGTTAAAAGAGTGAATAAGATGAATGTAAAATTGCATTGCTAGTTATTATTAGATGGTGAACCTCATGACACTATTACAATCTATGGATAGGTGTACACCTACTAAGCCGATCGGGGGACCTGGCCTAAAGTTGTGCGGGTAACTGAATGGCGAATGCCCTATAGATGATAACTGACGAAGTCACTAATTAAATAATAAATCACTCTGTAAACTAATTCACTGATGTACTTGCCAAAACATGATAATTCTGATAAATACACTCTGATTTCTAAAGATACAGGCAATGAACGTACCTGAAGTCTTTAAAATGCAATCTTACTTGATAATACTTATGCACAATGGAAAACGATAGACTAAGTCCCGTTTCTGCTTAACAAATATAATTATAGGTAAATGCAATTAATAAACAACTTTCACTCCCATAATTTTTAACTTTAATAGAAATTAATTGATTAAAAAGGCATCTACAATTCAAACAATTTAATATAAGATAAGTTACACTAAAATGATTTGAAAACTAAATAAGTTAGGATCCTTAAACTCGAAGTAAAATAAATTGGAGCAAAATAGACCAAAGACTTTAATGGATATAAATGAAATATGAGTTTTTGATATTTCTAAAATGGATAACAAAAGGTTTAACGCCAAGAGGGGTGCTATGAGGTTCAGGAAAGCCCATATAACCCTAGTTTGATCCGATAGACAATGATGTTGAGTCACTACTCTCCCCACATCTCAAACTTCATTCTCATGCCCATTTAACTCTGCTTTCCAACCCAAGTAAACTTCTATATACAATCAAAGTTGTTGAACTCATTAAACTTTGCAATTCCTTCACAACATCCATAATTATTTATAAACTCTTGATAATATCTCCAAATCTCACGATTTCTTTCCTCCTCATATCATCGTTTCAGGGCCTACTTTAGAAAATTCATATCTTTGACCTCCGAGCTCAAATTGAGCCCTAAAATGCCAATATGAGAAGGTTAAGAAGTCCCGCAACACTTTCATTCACCGTCAAAACCCAATTACCATAACAGGGCTCCTAGAATTGGGCTTAAACAAAACAATGCACAGCTTCCACATATGCTGCGTAGTCTTAGCAAATCGGTAATAAAGTTTTCCAAAAAACCTAGAATGAAGTGATTCCAAAAGCATTTTAAAAATAACCCATTGACCTATCTATCCATCAAAAATCACAATTTATTGATTTACCAAACATTGCTAGTTTATTCATAAAGGGACCCCTATTTTAGGTCTGTTCGCAGACCTACTGCTCACGTTCTCAACCTTTTCTTCACATAATTTTCCTCTAAAATCACTCTTTAAAATCACTAACCCATGATTTGTTCCTCATCATCACTTTATAAAGCCATGTTACTCAAATTTACTCCCTAATTATCTTCATCTAATTTTCAATTCTTCTCTTCACAAAAACACTTAAAACCCATCCATAATCTCATTTACATGCATAAATGTACAAAACAACCCGTTTTATTCAATTGAAGCAATTTTTAATAATGCACCCATTTTTTCAAAAATCACCTCAAGGCATTATCCGAGTTAAACAACACATTCAAATTTCATTTTTCATCCAATTATATACAATCAACATATTTAAAGCTAAAATTAAACTAATCCATGCATGATCACTAAAACCCCAGCTTATGACCTACTTGTACTTGCACCTAAACTCATCTAGAATCAACATAAACATTATGATATTCATTACTAATACCAAAGTTTACAAAATCAAATACGAAACAATCCCAATCCATCACTTCAAACCTAAACTTGGATGATCATGAATGACCTCAACCCTTGTATGCTTTCAAGCTTTATTAACAATTAAAACATCAAACTAATTCTTATTTCTATCAAGATTACATGATCAACAATCAAAATCAACATAAACAAGAATCAAAACTAAAAATCAACAAGAAGAGTGTTAGGGTTTACTCACTTTGAACTAGAAAAAGAAGGTGTAAGTGAGGTTTGGTGGTTGGGGGAAGCTAGCTAGTGGCTAGAGGAGGTGGCTAGTGGTTCTCTGGTGGCTCTCCATTGGCGGTTGGTGGGATGACAGCCACAAGGCAACAGTTGGAGCTGGTTGCAGGCTCGCTGGCCGTGGGGTGGGGTGAGAGAAAGTGATAAAGAAGCTTGATATTTTGATAGTTTACTTGGTGGAAAATAACTTAGATAATCTTTGACTGAGTTTTTAAACATCGAAAGCTTCTTTTTGCTAATGATAATTAGGAATAATTGAGGAAAATTAGCTAAGCAAATGGGTAGTAACTTGTTGGGTCGAAATTGAGCCTAAATGAATTTGGGCCAGAAAGGCAATACACTTTACGCGATTGAATTTTTTTGTAGCTCGAAATTTAGTTTTTGGGTTGTTATAAAAAAATAATTTAATGCTTTAAAACATATTTATCAGAGCCGGCTATCAATTCACCGAAAATTTTATGATAATAAAACCTAATTGCAAAGTGCAACCCAAATAGAGTTTTCCCAACCAGAATAATTAAATGCGATAATTAAATGTGAAAAAAATAACAACTTAATTAAATAAATAAACATGATTTAGGTCGGGCTATTATAGTCTTCCCTCCTTAAAGAGTTTTGTCCTCGAAACTTCTGAACTCTGTCACAAATATGTAAGATTACCTCGAATAGGTGTGGCTACTTGGCTTTCATTTCTTCCTTGATTTCCCAAGTGGCTTCTAAGGATGTATGATTTGTCCAAATTAATTTGACTAAAGCTATCTTCTTTTTGTGTAGCTGCTTAATCTTGTGATATTGGACGAGGTGCTCTTCGTACACTAAACCCTTAGTGACCGCAATGGCTTTGGTTATGATAGCGTGGTCAAGATCTGAAATGTACTTCCTGAGATGTGAGGTAAGGAACGCGTTATGCATGTGTTCGAATTGTACAAGCAGATGTAGTCGACAAGCTATGTACTCAATCTTTTAATAAACTGGTATGGTTTAATAGATCTTGGGCTCAATTTAGCTCGCACTTCAAACCTCCTCATACCCTCAGTTAGCGAAACTTGCTAAAAAACCTTATCATCTACCTGAAACTCCAGAGTTCTCCTTCTTTCATCAGTATAGTTTTTCTGTCAGTTCCAATAGTCTATTTTCAAGAGTCTTCTGAAGGAAGTCACCTCATCAAGTGTTGAAGAGGATCTTCATGACCTAAAATATGATTTTGTCGTCAATGTCTCCATCATTCTACCCTAGATTTGTCTAGTAGTAGTTTTACAACATCGACCGCTAGGAGTTTCATGCTTTCTTCAAATGCAAATGTTGGTCATATGTCATGAAGTCCTATATGCTCCAACTTAAAAGAGTTTGATCCTTTGATATTTTTAGATGCTTACCCATGTGACACTAATTGAACACCCATGTTCTCAAGCACTCTTAAGAGGTTCAACTAAGTAATCACTATAGTGTCAAAGCTATGTTGTGCCTTCCTAGTCAGGTATCTGCCACAACCTCTGCCTTTCTTGGGTGATATTGGATCTGCAAGTCGTAATCTTTAAGCAATTCTAGTAAATGCCTTTGTCTCATATTGAACTTCTTCTGAGTGAAAATGTTCTTTAAGCTTTAATGATCAGTACAGATCTCACAAGGTACTCCTTACAAGTAATATTTCTAAATTTTCAGTACAAAAATCACAATTGCTATATCCGGGTCATGGTTAGAGTAATTTCTCTCATAAGGGTTGAATTGTCAGCGGGCGTGAACTATCACTTTATCTTCTTGCTAACTTGATAGCTTCCTTCAACAAATTGGTCAGGGAAGATGTTGTGTTTGAAAAATCCTTCCCAAAACTCGATAATACCCAGCTAAACCTAAAAAGTTTCTAGTCTCAATGATATTGGTGGGCCTTGGACACTCTGTAATTGCTTTCACCTTCTGTAAATCATCCTTAATCCCTTCTTTTGAAACCACATGTCTAAAAAATACCACTTCTTCTAACCAGAACTCATGCTACTTGTATTTGCTATGTAATTGATATTCCCTCAAGGCCTGCAGCACCATTCTCAAATGGGCCTTGTGTTCGTCTCTATCTTTGGAGTAAATCAAGATATTGTCTATAAATAACACAACAAACTTGTCCTAATAGGGTCTAAAAATGCTATTGATAAGATCAATAAAGGTCGTGGAGTCATTGGTTAGGCCAAAAGGCATCACGATTAATTCATAGTAACCAAACCTGGTCTTACGTGCGGTCTTGGGAATGTCTTCAGTTATAATCCTAAGTTAATGGTATCCTGATCTTAAATAAATTTTGGGAAAGACTCCTACTTCTTACAGTCGATCAAATAAATCATCAAGTTGGGGTGATGGGTATTTATTTTTTATGGTAATCTATTTCAGCTCCCTATAACCAATACATGTCTGCTTATTTTTAAGGTTCAGTTACATGGTAGATCAATTGGATATAAATGAATGAGTGGCAACCGAATCAAACAATTCACAAACTGACTCTGAAATTAAAAAGAGAGTTTCAGTAACTACCGTACAAGAAGTTGCAACTTCCTTCTTACTCAACACATATACCATTCCTACAACTACAGGCCTTAGAGGTGGGAGCCCTTGTCTACAGCCTTCAGTCTTCGGGCACAGGTAGCAATAAGGTGTCCCAGGCTACCATACCACATGCATTTGTTAGTTCCCACTTGGCACTTACGAGTGGTATCGTTAGTTCTTCTACATTTCCCACAGGGCTTCGCTAAGCCTGCACGATGACTCTTGGGAGGAACGGGAGCAAGCTTCTTCTGGTTTATACTCTCACTCAAAGCTCCCTGTTCAATCCACTTCCTCTTCTGATTAATTGAGTTCAATGCCCTCAACTTAGTCTTTACTCAGTCCTAGACCTGTCAATTCGGACGGGTAGATCAAATGCGGGTCAGGTGTATCGGGTTTGGGTAAAATATGGGTCAGGTGTATTTCGGGTTCGAGTAAAATATGGGCGGGCATATTTTTGCTTTACGGGTTTCGGATCAGCCCAACGGGTTTGAAGCACCTTTTTAGTAAATTATTTCTTTTTTTGTCAAAATAAAAAAATTGGCATATTTATTAATTAAAATTGTCTGTATTTAATGAACAAGCATTATAATTGTAATTTTTTCAAAGAATATCAAAATTATCCAAACTTTTCAATATGATATATGAAATTCATGTATGGATGGACAATGAGTCACGTTTGGATAGGTTGGCCTGTATATTAAAATATTAATAATTGGTCGGTCATTCATGGGTCGGCCCATCTAAAGCATGTAAACGAGTCAAAGCTGTTCAACCTATTAATAGCTCGTTTAATAATTTGATGTTTCGTTAATTAACCAACATCACCTACTCAGACATGCTTTATTAGTACGCCGATCCTAACACAAACATAAGCTAGTCAATTGCCCAACACTACATCAGATTCGAGACTAATTAGAAGGAATCCAAATGAAAGAATATTATCTACACGTAAGTTATTATAATGATCTATTAATTCTAAAATCAAAATTTTAGAATACTATAAAACAATCTTATTTAAAATACGATGAGACATATTTATTTTACCAAGAAGATAATGATATGACTCGCACATTTTCAATATTTATCTAATTTTAAATTGTTTTTCTTAATATTAGAGTTGTTTTATGGCCATTTTCTAAAATTATACTATTTATAAGTTGTATATGACGTTCTTTTATAGAAAAAACGGGAGCCATTGTTTAATTTGCGAAGGGATGTGATAATTATGTAACGTCTCTCTAAACGATTCGTTATAATGAAAAACTATTATTGTTAAGAGGAAAAAATTAAAGAAAACAAAAAGTAAGTATATAATATTCAGGTCAAGTGGGCTGGTTCGGGTTGGGTCGGGTTTGACCCAAAAATTTACTGGTTTTTCGGGTTCGGTTTATTTCAGGTTCGGGTCGAGAAAATCGTGTTCAGAACCCAAAACTTTCGGGCGGATTCGGGTCGGGTTTTCGAATCAGATCAATTTTTGACGGGTCTACTTAGTCCACTTTAGCTGCTCGCTCATATAACTGTTGATATGTAAGGATCAGTTGACCAGCTAGGTGATTGCGAGTAGCTAGTCCCTCCTCAACTCTTTTCATCTTCAGACTTTCCGACGACACAAACTCTAGAATAAGCCTGGATAATTCTGTAAACTTGGTAGCATACTGCTTCACAATCATACTACCACTCATCATTAGTTTTGTAAATTCTTTCTCCTTCTGTTGCTAAAATTTGGCTCTCAGGTCTTACAGAAATCTACTCCAAGTGAAGTCAGGCCCTAAGCATTTATTCTTGACAATGTTCCATCATATATTGGCTTCACCAATTAGGTCAAATGTCCCGATGTTCACCTTTTCATCATCTGGAACCTATAATAAAGTAAAAATTTTCTACATCCCTCGAATCCATTCCTCAAGTTCCACTGGGCCATCCTTTCCATCATACACTTCAAGGTTACGTCGGCTACCCTATTTGTAGTTTCTCATCCTTAGGAGAGATTTAAGTAGGTGCTGGGAGAATTCGTTTCATACGCTCAGACGCCAAGGTGTGCCAGTAATTAGGGTTCCTAATGTTATTAGCCAACTATGGGAGAATCAGGGGCACTCCACTAAGGTTTGCTGGCACAATATGCGAAGCATGGTCACCCAACCCCTGACCGTGGCCCGAATTATCTCCTATGTGGGTCTCCACATTGTTTTGTACAGGTTCAGACATTCTGGCTATTCAATAAACAGATTAATTCAATTACTTCACTACAACCATCATATAAGATAAGCATAAATAATAGCCTATGTGTACGGACTATAATGCTATGAAACTCAAGAATTGGGCTTTGCATGTAGACTACCATACTAGCATGTAGTAAAGAGATGTGAGTGGCCACAAAAGTAACTAGCAAGATGCTCACTGCATATTGATCAATCTAACAAAGCAGAATATAAGAGAAGAATATGTGAGAGATAAACAGACATTACTATTGTCGCTAATCTGGAGCGATATCATAATAACCCTCACTAACCAACTTAGTCACTCTCCTAACTCCACTCTCCATATTCCATAACCCATCAAGGAAGATCAAACCTGGCCCTCATACCGAAACCGTGATGCCCTAAAATGCACATGTTTTACTGCTTGTATTCTCCTTAATAAATTCCTTAATTGGGACTAATAAACTCGATGATAGGGGTGTTGTCGCCATCCAAAAGGACAAAGTTTGAAGCATGTGTACTAGAAATAACACAGTTAGGCATAGCTCTAACCATACGCATTCACACATAATCAAATCATATACAATCAACTGTTAACCAACATAAGGTTTTTACACCAAAGTAAAGCAATTCACCATAAAATTTATACCTTCATTTATGGAAGGTTTCAAAATACAGCTCCAAAAATATGAATGTACTATGTTACTGTTGATCCATCCAGATTCTCTTGCTCAAAACATTTTCTCCAGCTAGTTTGCTAGCATGACGGCGATTGAGCATTCGCCTAAATTAAAACATGAAAAGCATTTCGAACTGTGAGTCGAAACTCAGTACATGTATTCCCGTATTATTAAATGATCTCTGCATAAATTGGTTGGGCGCCTACTTTGCAATTCATTTTAAGTTAAAAGAGTGAATGAGATGAATGCAACACAGCATTGCTAGTTATTATCTAATAGCGAACCCCTTGATACTATTGCGATTTATGGATAGGTGTACACCTTCCATGCCGATCGGAAGACCTGGCCTGAAGCTGCATGGGTAATTGAAAAGTGAATGTCCCATAGATGATAACTGATAGGGTCACTAATTAAATAAAAAATAACTATGTAAACTGATTCATTGATGTACTTACCAAAACATAATAACTTTGATAAATACACTCTGATTTCTAAAGACACAGGCAGTGGCATTGATGTAATTACCAAAACATAATAACTTTGATCAATACACTCTTATTTCTAAAGACACAGGCAATGGACATAGCTGAGGTCTTTAAAATGCAATCTCACTTGATAGTACTTATAGATAATGAGAAACGATATATTAGGCCTCGTTACTGCTTAAGAAATATAATTATAGGTAAATGCAGTTAGTAAACAACTTTTACTTCCATAATTTGTAACTTTAATGGAAGTTAATTAATTAAACGGGCATTCACAATTCAAACAATTTGAACTGTGAGCCGAAACTCAGTACGTGCATTCCTATATTATTAAATAATCTCTGTATAAATTGGTTAGGCGCCCACTTTGCAATTCATTTTAAGTTAAAACAGTGAATGAGATGAATGTAAAACTTCATTGCTAGTTATTATCTGATCGTAAATCCCTTGATACTATTACGACCTATGGATAGGTGTACACATGCCAAGATAATTAGGGAACCTAGCTTACAGCTGTTCGGGTAACTGAATGGCAAATGCCCTATAGATGATAACCAGTGGGGTCTCTAATTAAATGATAAATCACTATGTAAACTGATTCATTGATGTACTTATCAAAACATGATAACTTTGATAAATATACTTTGATTTCTAAATATACAGCCAATGGACATACCTAAAGTCTTAAAATGCAATCTTAGTTGATAATACTTATGCATAATGGGAAACGGTAGGCTAGGCTCCTTTTCTGCTTAAGAAATATAATCACAGGTAAATGCAATTAGCAAACAAATTTCACTCCCAAAATTTGTAACTTTAGTGGAAGTTAATTAATTAAACAGGCATCCACAATTCAAACAATTCAATAAAGATAAGTTACACTAGAATGATTTGAAAATTAAACAAGTTATAGTCATTGAACTCGAAGTAAAGCAAATTAGAGCAAAATAGACCAAAATAAAATAATTGAGGTGATGATGAAAAGACTTTAATGGATGTAGATGGAATACGGGTTTTTGATATTTTTGAAATGGATAATAAAAGGTTTAACGCCAAGAGGGTTGTTGTGAGGTTAAGGAAAGCCCATATAACCCTAGCTTGCCCTATAGACACTGATCTTAAGTCACTACTCTCCCTACTTCTCAAATTTTATTCTCATGCCCATTTAACTTAGTTTTTCAACCCAAGTAAGCTTCTATACACAATCAAAGTTGTTAAACTCTCTAAACTTTGTAATTCCGTTGCAATCTCCATAATTATTTAGAAACTCCTGACAATATCTCCAAATCTCACGATTTCTTTCCTCCCTCATATTACTGCTTCAAGGTCAACTTTAGAAAATTCATTTCTTTCACCTAAACCTCAAATTGAGCCCTAAAACCCCAATATCAGAACCTTAAGAAGTCCCGCAATACCTTTATTCGCAATACGACACCCAATTATCATAACACAGCTCCTAAAATTAGGCTTAAACAAAACTGTACACAGCTTTCATGTATGTTGTGCAGTCTTAGCAAATCGAGTATAACTTTTTCCACAAAACTCATAATGAAGTGATTCCAAAGGCATTTAAAACATAACTCATTAATCTATCTATCCATGAAAAATCACAATTCTTTGATGGACCAAACATTTCCAACTTATTCGTAAAGGGACCTTTGTTTTGGGTCTATTCACAGCCCTTCAACCTATGCTGTCAACATTTTCTTTACATAATTTCCCTCTGAAATCACTCTTTAAAATGACTAACCCATTATTTGTTCCTTATCATCACCTTATAAAGCTATGTTACTCAAATTTACTCCCTACATCTTCAACTAATTTTCAATTCTTCTCTTCATAGAAACACTTTAAAGAAATCCATAATCTCTCTTACTTGCATAAATGTACAAAATAACCTCTTTTAATCAATTCGAGATTTTTCATAATCCACCCCATTCTGCAAAAATCACCTCAAGCCACTATCCAAGTTAAATAACACATCCAAATTTCATTTTTTGTCCAATTATATACAATCAACATATTTTAAACTAAAAATAAACTAATCTATGCATGATCACTAAAACCCTAACTTATGATCAACTTGCCCTTGCACTTAAACTTACCTAAAATCAACACAAATATCATGATATCCATTATTGATACCAAAGATCACAAAATCAAATACAAAACAATCTAAATCTATCGCTTCAAACTTAAGCTTGTATGATCATGAGCAACCTCAACCCTTCCATGCTTTCAAGCTTAACCAACAATTAAAACATCAAAATAATTCTTATTTCTATCAAGATTATATGTTCAACAATCAAAACCAGCATAAATAAGAATCAAAACTAAAAATCAACAAGAAGAGTGTTAGGGTTTACTCACTTTGAACTAAAAAAAGGAGGTGTGAGTGAGGTTTGGTGGTTGGGGGAAGGTAGCTAGTGGCTGGTGGTTCTCTAGTAGCTCTCCAGTGGCGGCTAGTGGCATGAACAGCAACAAGGCTACAGCTGGAATTGGTTGCTGGCAGGCTGGCCTTGGGGTGGGGTGAGAGGGGGTGAGAGAGAAGCTGGATATTTTGATATTTTACTTGATGGAAAATGACTTAGATAATACTTGGCTGAGGTTTTAAAACCCAAAGGCATACTTTTGCTAATAATAATTAGGCATAATTGAGGATAATTTGCTAAGGAAATGGGTAGTAACTTGTTGGCCAAAATTAGGCCTAAAT
>NCQT01025949.1:38916-52136 GCA_002740465.1 Stenocereus thurberi | reverse complement strand
CACAGAGTTGTTACAATCTGCTGTTCCGCCAAACTACCAGACATAATTGTAGATACCATATACAGCGTAATGGAGACTAAAAATACTCCTTGGTTGAGACTGACCATGTCGCAGCATGATTCAAAGTCAATAAAAAAACAACACAGCATGATCCATATTGGAGAATGAAAGTAGGTATTGTCCCACATTGATAAAATTCAAAGAAAATGATAGTGGGTGTTATCCCACATTGATGAAATCAAAGGGTTTGAGCATGTATATAAGCTTGTGAGCTACTCCACCCATTGCCAATTGGTTTTGGGATGGAACCTTATTTGAGCTTATGTGCATGATTCCTTGTTGAAAGCCCAATTAATATAAAAATTTAACATGGTATCAGAACGGGTTGCTCGATCTTGATTTGCCACCGTCCCCGTTTAATTAAAATTGTGTGCATGTGTTGGGCTTTGTTAGTAGCCCACACGTGAGGGGACGTGTTAGAGAATGAAAGTAGGTATTGTCCCACATTGATAAAATTCAAAGAAAATGATAGTGGGTGTTGTCCCACATTGATGAAATCAAAGAGTTTGAGCATGTATATAAGCTTGTGAGCTACTCCACCCATTGCCAATTGGTTTTGGGATGGAACCTTATTTGAGCTTATGTGCATGACTCGTTGTTGAAAGCCCAATTAACATAAAAATTTAACAATCCATGCTCCTAATTTCACAAAATACCAACAAGGCAAAAGTTCAAGACCATAGGGAAAGCTTACCCACACAGCCTTATAGCGGTTGTCATAAAAGACCTTCTCGGTTTCTTCTTCCCTAGTATAGGGCTACTTGAAGAAATAACATGTAGTTAGTCTTTTCCCTTTTTTTTTTTTTCAATCTAATTAAAAGAGTATGGAAAAAATATATATAAAAAAAATGTCAATTACCATCATGGAAGAGGTGTATCATTCTGAGAAAATTATTTTGTACAAAAAAATTAAATAATACTACCAGTCTCCTTCCTCAATGAGAAGCTGAGATTGACCATGAGGTGAGGAGAGTCCTAACTTTGTGCCCAATGGTCTTCCTTTTTGTTTGTTTGTTTGTTTGTTTGTTTGTTTTTTTGTGCAAACCTCTTCTTGAATGCATTAGTTTGCGTTATGGCTTGCACTCACTTTTTCAGTTCAATTAGCATTTATTCAGTTATCGTTTCATCTATTGCCTTCCAAATTGTGTCTCTGAGGCACTTAGATGCCACCGACTTCCACTCCTTATATATACCCGATTGTTCGGATGCTTAGGCCAAGTGTACCTAGCCTGTAAAATAGACATAACCCACACACCAAGATAAGAAGCCCCATGTAGAAATGTCTCTTTCAAACATGCAAATTAGGAAGTGGGGTTTGTAAGAGTGAAGAAACATATATTAAAATAGGACAACTGAAGAAATTTTGCTTTCAAACATGAACATCAAGAGAAAAAACACAATTTATCTTGCCTAATCCTTCATTGTCATGTCTTTGTAGTAAGTAGCAATAGGTTTTTTTTTTTCTTTTTTTTTTGGGGAAGCGGCCAAGTATATAGAACTGAAGCAATTAAAAGAGGAAAAAGCGTTTGATTTCTGATGATGAACCACTATCATACTCGCTACATTGTGTATCATCAAAACTAGTTTGGTTTGACAACATGATGCCCTGTTGCATGATTTATAATAAGTGGAACAACATACTGGTCCCAAAACCAAGGAAGTGAGACTTAAGGGATGATGGAAGCTAACGAAAATTTAGAAACTAGACAGATTAAGTTGGCATTACTAGTAGACTGTGGACAAAATTTGATGATTTAAACAATTGGGTGCTGCAATTTACTATACATCATCACTTACTAATACATAAATAACAGCTACAGACCTCCACACATTAATCAACCAAAACTATGAATATTCTTGGGTGAGAACTAACATATCTTCAGGACCTATCAACAGTGACTGATCATAAGAAAGGTAGTAAAGTAATGACACTACAATTCAAGAAATGGACCAAAGAACTCCACAACTACAAAAGAACACAACGAAATGACTAAAGCAAAAGCTTATTGCAGTTCTCCTTCACGGTTCGATCACCAAGAAAGCCAAAAGCAAGCATCAGCTTGACAGTGCGAGCGACAAAATATTTACTGAATGGGAAGGGCACAAGCCAAACCTAATAAGAGCGCTTAAAACATTCAACTCTTCCAATGTAGAGGTTACATATCAGAAAAGATTCTATCACAAGTACATGAATAGTGGAGCCCAAATCCTATAAAGCCACAACCCCAGAACACCTACAACACACATTTGGTTTAGTAATCCTCCGTACATGGAAATAACTAAGTGGGCATGTAAATTCACGCTCAAACACTAATCAATCACACCTAGAACACGATGGGACCTCAAAATCCAAAGTAATCAGATCAAGTACAAAAGCCAAAAACGTAACAAAATACAAAAAACAACATAGCGAACTTTGATCAAGTGATCTGAGATCAGTCTTACCCAGTTGTAAGTTGGTAGTTGTGAGTTGAAGCATGAAATGAAAGGGAGGACAACGAGAATCAATGATGACTCTCAAATATACAAAAGAGAACGGAACGAACTTTAATCGGATTTTAGGTAGGACACCTAAATGCGAAATAGTTTTCGAAATTCATTTTTGTCAACTGCAGAACACCCAATTTCATCATTTTTATCCCTGATAGTCATACGATAAGTTAATTTGACATAAAAGAAACTGTTAGTAGAATAATGTCAAATTAATTCAACACCACCTCAGCATCACAAGGCAATAACAAGTTTCTAACATTCAACACATTCCAACAAGTACAAGTATAATTGGTAAAATCACATATCTTCGGTCAACATTATCAGGATCCCTAAATGTGGGTAACCTAGGCGTCCACCAATTAGCCAAACATCAACTGAGTTGCGATATCCATAATATGGAGGGCTATTTACACAATATAAATGATGTGAAATATGAAATGAAAGAAACCTATTTCCCTGAAAGCTCTCCAACAAAATTCTTTGTGCTCATCAGGTGCATTCCTCTAACATGTGCAGGGCTTCAAGTAATGGCTTTTAATGTCTTTGGAAATACTTGGGACCACAATAACATCATCAAACCTTTGTCATTGAAACAATATAAGTATCATACGATTTTAATATATGAAATCAAAATATGAAATCAGCATATGTGGCATAATTAAGTTCATATCATCACCCCTCCGAAGTAAGAGGCACTATTGTTAGTAACTGACTATTTCCTGGTTGAGTCACAGCCGACTCTCTTTCCTGGCTCCCATCACCTCCCTCATGTGTACGGGTAGGAGGCATCTAAATATTGAACACTTGCAATTGAAGCAAGTGAACAAAATTTTCGAGTGTGAAATATATCTCACAAGTGTACACCTTTCGCTATAGTACTTGAAAGTCGTCTCCTCTAGGACGAGAATACTAACAACTTCTAATTATTTAACTACTAGATTAAACCAATTAACATGGTTGAGTTAATATCCTAATTTTTATAGTTTGGAGAGTGAAAAGGAAAATGACTTACTAACTAAGTTCAACTTACATCATGAAATTTGCTCACTTCACACTAAATCTATCAAACAAAAATGGAAGCATGAAAAGCACTACTAACCATAAACCCAAAGTACTACCATCATCAAATTGAGAGAATTAACTTAATTCAAGCACATTTTAGCTAAAACCCTTAAAATAAGGACCTAAATAATGCACTTGTATAAGCACTACAATTAACTAGGCTATAAAATAATAAAACAAAACACAAACGAAGGGAATAAAACTTGAATGAAATTACCTAGGGTCCTGTTAGTTGATCATCACCGTCAATCACTATCGTCATTTACAGCACATGCCCAATAATCTAACTCACAGCAAAGAGGGGCAGGAGGGTCAAAATGGGGCCTCCTTGCTCACAGCTTAGCCCCAGGCTCCAACAACCTCCATTAATATAGATGACACAAACGGGCAGAGAGGAACAACACAAAAAGGTAAAGGGAAGAAGCTGGGCACAATTAGAGATGACAAAGAATAGAGAAAGGGAAAAGTGAAGGGTCCATGAACAAGCAGGGCATCCCTGCTCAAATGAGAGCTCAACCCCAGTACGTTGCTGCCATTAATGGCAGAAATCAACACAACAAACAAAGGTCCCAAGTCTAAACTTGAACCAAAAGTTAAAAACCGAGGAGGGGGTTCCAAAATCAGCAAGAAACAACCTAGAACCAGGCTTCAAGCTTGCCCCAAAAATGGCAAAATTGCCATTGAAACACCTTGGGAGTCCACTGAAAACAAGGGAGAACAGAAGAAACACGAACAGTAAATTCCAATCCACTAATCAAGGCATAAATTAAGAAATCAGCAAAAAACTCAACATGAACAGTAAGTTCCAATCCACTAATCAAGGCATAAATTAAAAAATCAACAAAAAAGTCAATGAGTTCTAACTAGAAATTGAATGATTCATAGCCTAATCACAGAAAATTACCACCAAAATCAAATCTAAAATTGCAAAATAGAGAAGAATTTCGAACAAAGCTAAAACTAAATCTTTCTAAAAACTAAAATTAAAACTACAAATGAAGAACCTAAAACCCTAAATTAAACCCTAATACCTAGATACCTCCCCACCTCACCCCAGCCCTTCGATTCATAGCCTCTTCTCTCCTCTTCTTCACCATTCAATTTGAGTAGTCGTGGATGGTAAGGATGAAACCAGAGACGCGATTTGGTGTTGGTGATACATGGTGATGATGGTGGAGATAGAGATGGTTCATTGGTGATGATGCTGGATGTTGATAGAGATGGTGAAGGTGAGAGCATACGCAACGGTGATCCATAATTTTGGATAACAAGAGGGGGCTCACACCCTCCACATCATCTCACTAGTCAACTTTTTCTCTCTTCTCTAATCCTATGGAAGATCAACTTAGATCACCAAATAAAATAATATTTTATGGACCCCTCCACTAACATATTATTGGGTTTTAGGCTTTTAAGAACTTAGTTGAAAAAAAAAGAAAAAGAGAAAATGTGCGGGGGTGGATCGCGGTTGTGAACTGAACCGTGGGGTGAGCGAAGCGGATCACTGATGCATGGTGTTTTTTGGACCGTGAGCTAAATTTTTGACTCGCGAGCCTTGCATTGCAAGTGCTCTGAAGATGGTGGTGTGTGCTGTTGATCTATGAAAAAAAAGACAAATGAAAAGGGAAAGGGGGCTTCTGTCAGGTATTTAGAGCTAGAGAGGAGAGATAAATGAGGAAATAAAGGAGGGTGTAGGGGTCATGTAAGGCGCACGGGACTGGGTTGGTAGGTTTTTTAGGTTTTTTTTTTTTTTCCTTTTATTTTTCCTTTTCTTCTCTTTTTAGCGCTGGGCTTCGACTTAATATGGGCCAACTCAAGTAGCAGCTAAGCCTAAACTCTCAAATCAGCAATTTGTTCATATTTTTATCCATTTTTCTGTTGTTCATGGCCTAGAAAATGAAATAAGTTCAAATAAAAATGTAGATATAATCATTATTTCAAGCACAATAGGTATTAAGGGATGGTAAAAATAGCATAATTTTAGTGCAAACAAATACTCTCACACCTAGATTTTACTTGTTCTCGAATAAAATAAACTATACTACCAAAAAAGAAATGAAAAATAAGAAAAAGAAAATCCTAACTCACTTTTGTGAGAATCACGTTTACATTTAGCGTATGCAACAAGTCTTTTAAACCCATCGGTTTTCCAAGTGGACGAATAAGGTCTCGTGAGGGTTTTCAGGTTAAATACCCACATAAATCTTTTCAAAAACAAAGGAATATCGCTTTTTGTTTTTTCAGAACATAAACATACGTACAAGTAATTGGGAAAATTATGTACACGACTTAGGCAATTGCATCACACTGGTAACCAAATCACCAAACTATATACAAATAGAATGTATAATCAAAAGACAATCTAGTCACAAGATGCATTCCGATATCCATTCTTCACCCCGTATAATAATATGCAATTATATGTACACCTTGGTGTATGTGTAAAAGTATATCAATCCTTATAAATCAACTTGTTAACATTGACACGATCCCTGTTTCCTTGCCTAATTACCTTCTTTTGCTCCATCATTTTCCTTCTTTTTTTTTTTTCAAGAATAATAACGCACATAGCCTAAACCTACTTGAATTATAGATATTTGGGCCTTTCTTAAAAGGAGGTCTTATTAGAATGTGCAAAGCACTTATTTTATTGCCTAAATATACGTAATTAAGTAAAATAGCACATATTCAACCAAATTAAAGACATGAAATAAAAATAGTAGCTTTGAACATTGGTGCTTAGATTTTTATTCACTTTTGTAGACATTTTTCCTTTTTCCTTCTTCTTTGTTTCATTTTTTTTTTTTTAAGTATTCTTCAAGAGCTTAGAAGGCAACTTCAACGAACAAAAAGTTCACATGTCAACTTAACAATCAAACTCAAAGAATTGATGGAAAAGTGAGTAAGGTAGGTACAAAATCAAATCTGAGATGGGGTTATTATGAAAAATTGAATCTACATCCTCAATTAGACATTGCTTCATGCAAACTCTATTTACATATAACTCAATAACCTAGTACATGAGATCACAATCACCAAAAAAAGAACACAAATCCCTAAAGAAAAGAAAAATCTTTTTGAATTTTTCAAAATTTTAGAAAAATACCAATAAATGGGAACCTCACTCCCACACCAAAACTCCACGATATCCTTATTATGGGAATTAAGGGGTCAAAAGTAATCACATAAATTATACGACTAAAAAACGACACTGACTCAGAAGTATGTACAAAGTTACACAAAAAACACAAATGAAAACAAAAACAAAGTCAAAAACAAAATCAAAATCAAATTATAATAACAAAACCACCAAAATAAAATAAAACAAAACCAAGGAACTACTAAATGCAAAAGAAAACAAAAGAAAACCATAAATAAAACAAAACAAAAGAAAAACAAAGATGAAATCACTAAAGAAAAGAAAACAAAAACAAAATATTAAACAAAAACAAAACCAAAGAAAAACAAGAATTCACAAAACCAAACAAACAAAACACACAACTAAAACATACTAAAAAAAAAACCAAAAATAAACAAGAAGCTATTAAATAACAATCAAATAGAACACTCATAATACAATCACAATCCTAGATATCCACAACTATTCAACCAAAAGGAGTAACAAGAACAAAATACTCCACAAATACCAAAATGTAAAACACAACCAAGGGTGATTATAGCCAACTCCACTTAACAAATCCCAAATTTCTCTTCAAAACAATCACCCACACAAATCACAACTCTAAATATCCACAATTATGTACAAGAAAGAAAGAAAAGAAAAGTAAAATAAGAATAGAGAAGAGGTGGAATGATCATACCAGATTGCACACTGATTGTACCCAAACTAATGCCTCACTTAGATGATGTCAAGGAGGTCCATGGAGCATCAGCCACTCCATTTCAATTCACAAGCTGTTATGTATATCAAAATCCATCAAGTGAGGGTGTTCATCGGTCCAAACCTAGACCGGACCGGGTTGGATCGAGGATCGAATGAGAGAGAAGTTATGGCCCGTGGACCGAACCGAATAAGTCAACGACCGGGCTGAAAAAACGGACCAGACCGAATGTGACGCTAATAAATTTTACGATATGAACATATTATATTTGTTTCAATATGAACCATTTTCACATATTTCCACCATGAAAAACAAATCAATATTCTTGAACATTTGAGAAATTATAAGTTGCAAAAGAAAATTGAAATTGAATAAGTAAAAATCAGTTTTCAAAATTTTTTGTTCAGTCCTCGATCTGAACCGGACCGAACGGAAGACCAAATAAAAAATATTTATGGACCATGGACTGGACCGAATTCATTCAGTTCAGTCTGGTCCAGGCCGGTTTTCAGTCTGGTCCGGATTTGGACCGAATAATGAATAGCCCTACCACCAAGGCTCATAACAGCTTGTCAAACATTTAAGCACATTCCTCACATAAATGCAAGGAGTTAGAAACAAGAGGTGTAGCCCAAATAAAGTGCATAAGACGAATGCAACTCAAGGCTCTCTTGAGCTTATCAAAGCTCTGAGCCTAATCAAAAGAAAAATGTGTACATACAAAATCAGATGCATAAGTTAATGGTCTAATAATGATGTGACTATATGAATGCATAAACCATCGAGAGTGGTCTGAATGACCAAATGAAGTCTAACATCTTTAGAAGGGGAAGGAGGCGGACCAAGGTAAGGCCAACAAAATGAGATATGAAAATCAAAGCTCATAGGATGGCCTAAAGTCCAATCCTTCTCCTCAAAGTAATCCTTGAGTCTCTATATGTCAATATCATCAAAAGTTTCATCTAAACAAGGACTGACAAGCACAAAAGACTTAGACTCTACAAAAGTAGACTCAGAAGGGTTTAAAAAAGGATGGAAAATGGGGAGGGAAGAAGGAAGGGATGAAGCGGAAGCGGTGGGAGCTAAGTCGGGGGTAGACTCAACTTGAACGTGATCACTAAACTCCATAGGAGATGTAATCCCACTCATCTCCAAAACATTAGGTGCATCAAGTGAATGCACCTTAGAAAAGGTATCCTTTCACTTAACAAATGCGCCACATTGGTTATCAGAACTAGCATCAGTCTCAAATCTGTCTCTCTCCTCAAACTCTCCTAAGGGAGCCAAAGGAAGATAGGGATTGGGGATAATCAGGACATCCTTAGAGGTGTCTAAAGAAGTACTAGTCTCAAGAGCAAATGTATATGCAAAAGAAGGTGAAAACATGTCATTCTTAACCTCACATAACGGAGTATCAACTCTAGATTTGGAACTCAAAGGGTGAGAAGACTTAAAATCACTCAACAAACAACCCTCGAAAGTGGTAGGTCCTACCTTAAGGTTGCTGTTTTGCGAAATAGGCATAGTGTGCTCTAAAAGACCTTTAATCAACTGTGAAATCGGTTAATGAGTGTTCTTGTCATGTTCTCCGTGGACTCCTTATAGCTTTTCAGTTCTTGCTCAATTTGACCAATTTTAGCGTCTATAGAAGTAACATGAGGATAAGACTTGGCATTGTGGTCAGAAGAATAATGATGATCAAATGAAATAGAAGCATATGGAATATGAGAGTGCTCGAAAGATATAATCCAAACAGACTCTGGACTGAAGATGTAACATGCATAACATAAGGGTTGGGAGGTCTCTCTAGCATTATCATATTCTCAAGTCTCATGAGCCAAATATTCAATGATATCCTAAATTTCATCCAGTGGCCTAGTAAACAAACATTCCAAACCCTTGGGGTACACAGTCTCAGCATGAAACCGATATTCATCATTAAGGCCCTCAAAGATCACTAGCAAATTTCTCATTTTTTAAAATATCGATCAACATATTGAGCACGAAAGTCATTCAACTACTCAAATATTGCCAAATTACTTCATGCCTAAATTGAGGGAAATTAATAGAAAATTGCCATTTGTTTAAAAGTTTTTCAAGTTTTTCACTTTTTAGGGGTTTTTAAAATTTTTTCATTTTTTTATTTTTGACTTTTCTTTTTTTTTTTTGGTATTTGTTCAATAAAGGAACTAAATTAAGTCGCCATTAATAATGAAATAAACAAAGCAAAATAAAAGATGTACAACTAATAAGACAGTAATAAAGAAAAAGCAAATGTGACCTAATCTTAGGTCGTCGTCTCCGAAACAGCGCCAAAAACTTGTACGAAATTTTTGAGTGTGAAATATACGACAGAAGTGTAGAGCTTTGGCTGTAGTACTTGAAGGTCGTCTCTTCAGGGACGAGGGTGAAATTGCGGTCACAAAAGTGATTTATTAACAACTTCTAATTAATTAACTACTAGATTAAACCAATTAACATTGTTGAATTAATATCCTAATTTTTACATTTTGGAGAGCGAAAGAAAAATGACTCGCTTACTAAGTTCAACTTATGTCATAAAATTTTTAACTTCGTACTAAATTTGGCAAACAAAAATGGAAGTAAGAAAACCAATTAAACTTAATAACCATGAACCCAAAGTACTACCATCATCAAATTGAGAGACTTAACTTAATTCAAACACTTTCTAACTAAAACCCTTAAAATAACAGCCTAAATAGTGCACTTGTATTATCACTGCAATTAACTAAACTATAACATAATAAAACAAAACACAAATGAAGGGAACAAAATTGAACGAAATTACCCAGGGTCTTCTTAGTTCATCATCACCATCAATCACTATTGTCATTTAGAGCACATGCCCAACAATCTAAATCAAAACAGAAAGGAACAAGCGGGTCAAAATATGGCCTCCTTGCTCACAGCTTAGCCCCAGGCTCAAACAAGCTCCGTTAACATAGATAACACAAAGACGTAGAGAGGAACAACACAAAAAGGAAAAGGGAAGAAGCTGGGCACAATCAGAGATGACAAAGAATAAAAGAAGGGAAAAGTGAAGGGACCATGAACAAACAGGGCATCCTTGCTCAAATGAGAGCTCAACCCAGTCTCAAGTTACTGCCATTAATGACAAAAATCAACACACCAAAGAAAGGCACAAGGCTAAACTCGAGCCAAAAATTAACAGTAGGGAGAGGGATTCCAAAATCGGCAAGAAGTAACCTAGAACCGAGCTTTAAGCTCGCCCAAAAAATGGCAAAATCGCCATTGAAACACCTTCGGATTCTAGCGAAAGCACGAGAAGATAGAAGAACATGAACAGTAAACTTGAATCAACTAATCAAGGCATAAATTAAGAAATCAACAAATACTAAATGAATTCTAACCAGAAATTAAAAGATTCATAGCTTAATGACACGAAATTACCACCAAAATCAAATCTGAAATCGTAAAACATAGAGGAATTTTGAACAAAACTAAGCATAAATCTTTCTAAAAACTAAAATTAAGACTGCAAATGAAGAACCTAAAACCCTAAATTAAACCCTAAAATCTAGATATCTTCCTACCTCACTGCAACCTTTCAATTTATAGCCTCTTCTCTCCACTTCTTCACCGTTCAATTTGAGTAGACGTGTAAGGTGGGGATGAAACTAAAGAAGTAATTTGGTGTTGGTGATACACTATGATGATGGTATAGATCGAGATGGTTTGTTGGTGATGGTGCTGGATGTTGATAGAGATGGTGAAGGTGAAGATGGTGGTGCGTGCTGTTGATCTGTGAAGAAGAAGACAAATGAAAAGGGAAAGGGGGCTTCAGTTGGGTTTTTGGAGCCAACGAAAACCGAGGGAATTTGGAAAAAAGAGGCGATGTAGGCGTCATGTGAGAGGTAAAGGACTGGGCTAGTAGGATTTTAGGTTTTCTTTTTCTTTTTTTTTTTTGTTCTTCTGTTTTTGGTGTTGGGCCTTAATTGAATTTGGGCCAAGTTAAGGGGCAGCTGGGCCCAAACTCTCAATTCAAAATTTTCTTCATATTTTTCTCCATTTTTCTAATTTTTCATGGCCTACAAAAATGGAATAAAATTTAAAAAAATAAATATAATAATTATTTTAAGCACAAATTAGATATAAAGATATGTTAAAACTAGCATAATTTTGGTGCAAACAATAAGTAATTCACATAATTAAGAAATATATAGACGATGTTCAACTAGAAATTGAGTTAATTGATACCGACTATTATCTATTGGTTGCTCCGAAACAAATAATTAGATTAGGACTTCAATATTGTTTTATTTGTTTTATAAGAATTTGGAAAAATTTGGAAAAATCAATAATGCTCAAAATCAAGGTTGGACCAAGTGGAATAGAATGAAGGCAAAAGAAAGTTAAAAAAAAAAAAAAAGGAACTGCCCCAGTCACGAGCCCAAGCATAAGGTCGACCTGGCTTCTCCTTCTTTCTCCCTATTAGCTTCTCATGGTTGGGCCTGGCCCACCTCAGTTCCCAGCAGGCAGATCGAAGTCCAGCGGTCTCATCCTTCTTCCCCCTCCTTCTTTTTCCCTCTTTCCTCATTTATTTCTCTCATTGGGCTAGCCTTGCTTCTTCCCTTTTTGATCCATAGCCTTGTCCCACTTAAAACATCACATGCTAGGCAAGTGAGCACCAGACTCCCTCTGTCCCCTCTCTTGTTCTTCCTCCTATGTTCACAGCCTAGGACACCCGAAAAATAAAGCATGGCAGCTCTTGTTCATCCTTTGGAGCCTTGAGTGTTTCTTCCCCCCTCTCTCTCTCTCTCTTCCTTCATGTTCCTTAATCACCACCATCATCGAGGCAGCTGTTGTAATGCGTTGGACGGCATTTAATTCAGGATTAGTGGGGGCAATCAAGGGGCTGAAAAGCTGCATTTTTATGGGAGAGCACCTAACAAGGGGTTCTTAGCCTTCGATTTTCATTTTTTATTTTTGTTTTAGGTTTCAAGTTGTTGACTCATTATAGGAGATTCCCGATTCAGTGTAATTTGCTTTTGGGCCATTGAATACGAGTTGACCTTTAGAAATCTGGTCTGGAATATTATTCAAATTAAGAGTGCCTAGTTGAGTTTGAATCAGTTTCTTGTTGTGTCGGTTCTTGAATTGTTATAATAGAGTCGCATTCTGCCCCTTATGAGGATTGATCTGGAGCCATCGTTCACTGTTGCTCCATGGTTGTACTGGATCTCGGCTATGCATGATCTCAATGATGGGTATTGCATTTAACTACTATTTTTCATTGTTAGAATCAGAATGAAACTAATAATGCTTATTACTGCAAGAATTATGCTGGTCAAAAAAATAAAAATTAACTTCATTTTTGTAAGGTTTTAATTTGGCTTATAGCACTTGACATATCTAATTTGTTAATGAATTCGTTTTAGGCTTTGAGTATCTGTTAGTTTAGAACTTTAGCAACTTAACTACTCAATCCATCCCTAAGGAACGACCCCAAAGTGCTACCACAAAAGCCGTACATTTACGCTTTAAAATTTCATCTTTACAATAATCACAACCAGTTTTTGGCGTCTTCACCGAGGATGGTTTGTGAAATTAGGTTGCGTTGAGTCATTTGTGTCGTTTCATTTTCGTTTCGTGTTTTGATTTTCGATTTTTTGTGTGTTAGTTTAGTTTTAGTTGCTTTAGTTTAATTTTGATTTTTGATTAGCGCTAATATTTCATTTTGGTTTTTGGTCATTTCAGTTTTGATTCAGTTTTGATTTTTGC
>NCQT01025949.1:6500-21733 GCA_002740465.1 Stenocereus thurberi | reverse complement strand
ATGCTAGGCACGTGAGCACCAAACTCCCTCTCTCCCCTTTCTTCTTCTTCCTCTTCGGTTCACAGCCCAGGACACCAGAAAAACAGAGCATGGTGGCTCTTCTTCTTCCTTTGGTTCCTCGACTGTTTCTTTCCCTCTTTCTTTTCTTTAATGTTCATTAATCACCACCATCATCAAGGCAATCGTTACAATGCATTGGACGGTGTTTAATTCAGGATTAATAGGGACAATCAAAGGGCTAAAGGAATGCATTTTTATAGGGGAGCACGGAGCAAGGCGTCCTTAGCCTTTGATTTTCATTTTTCAGTTTCAAGTTGTAGATTCATTTAGGAGATTCACGATTCAATGTAATTTGCTTTTGGGTCATTGAATACGACTTGAACTTTTGAAATATGGTTTGGAATATTATTTAAATTAGGAGTGTCTTATTGAGTTCGAATCAGTTCCTTCTTGTGTCAGTTCTTGAATTGTTGCAACAGAGTCTCTTCCTGCCCCTTACGAGGATTGATATGGAGCCGTCATTCACCATTGCTCCATGCTTGCACTGGATCTCAGCTATGCATGGTTTCAATGATGGGAATTACATTTGGCTACTATTTTTAATTGTTAGAATCAGAATGAAACTAATAATGCTTATTACTGTTAGAATTATGCTAGTAAAAAAAATTAGCTTCATCTTTTTAAGGTTTTAGTTTGGCTTATAGCATTGGATATATCTAATGGTTAATGAATTCATTTTAGGCTTTGAGTATCTGTCGTTTAGACCTTTAGCAACTTAACTACTCAATCCATCCTTGAAGATCGACCCCCCAAGTGCTACCACGAAAACCGTGCGCTTACGGTTTAAAATTTCATCTTTATGAAAATCATAACGGAATATAATAACAACCTAGATACCAAATGAAAGGGAAAAGAACAACTGCTATAAAAGTCACAAAACCAAGTACAAAAAAGCTAAACATTTCGACTTAAAAGCTCATTCAATTCCACATAATGTCTTTATCACTTAAACACTTCTAGACTAATATTCTTCTTCACTGCAAGCAACTCTTCAAGCATTTCTTCATTATAAATCTACATCTTTTTCATCTTCATCAAGTACATCAACATCATCGTCTTCTTCCTTTTGGATATCACCTGCTAATTCATCTTCCATGGCTACTTATTCTTCCACACCAAGGTCTGATAAAGCCAATGAGTTGTCATTGCAGCCTTCTTAAGAAGGAGTATCATCCACTTGGGCATCAATGGTGGCCCTTCGATTTATCTTAAGAACTGTCCCAATGGCTTTTGTCATACCTTACACTAGGGTAAGGGGAAAAACATACTTGTGTCACTTGGTAAGCAAGCATAAAAGGGCATATTTTCTTGTATGATTGACATCCACAAGTTTGTAATGTTCAAGAAAATTCGAACCATTTATAAAGTTAAGCTAATCACCTTTAAATAGGATCTTTTTGTGCAGACGACCATTCCCCAAGTAAGTTAACTCTTAATGTAGTGGTGATCCCATTTACTCACATGTTTCCTGGGTCACATTGCAAGGTATCTTATCACATCATCAATAATATGCTTTGATGGCATCACCTAAAATTCATTATCTCTACATTATTACATAACTTGTGTTAACTAATTACATACTATGTACATAGCCCTTAAACCACTAGGAAATCAATCTTTGAACATTGAGAAACATCTTGGATCCTTACTCCAGGATTCAAATTTACCATTTCCTTTAAAAAAAAAATCCTATTTTAAGATATTAAAATCACGTATTTTTCATAATTCAAGTTAACAATAAGGTTATACCTATTGGAATAATTGTTCATACCATTTAAAAGGCCTTAATATCTCAAAATTTGACAACACGTACGCATGTGCTCGGGCAAATTTTCATTCAACCAGATAACGAATGTTGCCCTCAATTAGTTCATACCCAACATTGTGAGAGAATAAGTTGGGGAAGTTTGGGCTTGATTCATTATCATCACATCTTGTGACATTTCATCCCCAATCTCTTGCCTTTGTGCTAAAACTTTCATCAAAGTGGATGGCATAAAAGGCTTAGATTTGCTCCTTGAGGTATGCACTACAAATAGAGCTTTTTACACGAACTTTGTTGCCAACTTTTCACTTGAGGTCACCCATACACCTAAAAAAGTGCAAGAACCTTCCATTATTTCACTGTCAGTGTTAATTGAAGACTAAAAATGATAATTATAGATTAAGCATCACCTATCTGATGATTACATCCACTTAAACTGCATCGGCCCACCAACTTCAAGTTCATAAGGAAGATGGATATTGAAGATGCTCCATCATATTGAAGAATAAAGGTGAGAATATTCTCTTGACTTTGCAAAGTATCTCTACAACATTGGTTTGTAATCTAACCACATCATTCGTATGCACCTTCTTTAAGTAAATATCCCCCCCTAAAAAAAGTTAAGCTCAGTCAACACTTTTCATACATTGTCTAGTAGTAGTTTCCTAGTTGTAATCAGTAATAGTCACTATATGAACACGTGACAATCATGGCTTTTCAAGTTGTTTAGCCACTAATTGGTCTAGTCAACACACCTACTAAAGTTGGATGCACATTCATCTGGAAATTTCAAGCCACAAATCCATTCACACAATGATTTTCTTAGCTCCTTACTTAACATATAAGGGGCAGCGAATATTCGCTCCATCACTATCATTAGTTATTTGTATATTCAACTTTCTACGCTTACAATGCATAGCTAGGTCCTCCCTTGAATTGATATCATCTTTTGGTTTCCCTTTGATGTTCATTATTGTGTTTATCACTTGTTGAAACATATTCTTTCTTCTTAATATGCATCACATACAAGTTGTGGTGAATTAATAACTTGTCCAATATGGAATATTCCAAAATATGCTTCTGCTCGACTAATTATGAGATTCTCCATAGTTAGAGACTTTACCCTGGTGAGTAAACGCTTTTGGTACGAATCATACACGCTCCCATATCTCATCTCTAGTAAGCCTTGAAGGAAGCAGAGAATGTTCCTCCTTATTCTTAAAAAATGCACTATTATTTCCACGAAATGGATGGTCTATATGTAGGAATTGGCGATGATAACTGAACCAAGAATGCTTCTTCCCATGTTTAAGCCAAAATGATTTGGTTTCCTCCATATAGTAAGAGGCATGACAATCCTTCATCCATCATCTAACTGGAGAGCATACTATATGCAGGGGAATCATTCATCGTTCAACTGGAAGCAACCTTCATATTGAAATTTTGCTTTTGAAATATATCATAAGTTAGAATTCCTTCCTTCCATAGTTACAGTAGCTCCTTTATTAAGGGTTGCATATATATGTGTCAAAGATGTCTTTTGGGCTTCTAAGGCCAAGTATAAGAAGATTAATGAACATGAATTACCTTTTCATACACATCCATTGAGGTAGATTGTAAGGCATGAGAATAATGTGCCAACACAAATTACTTTGCCCACAACATGAAAATGAAGCAAAGCCATCTATACCTAATCCTAACCTCATATTTAAGGCTTGGATGCAAACTCACCCAACATATTGTCAAAGTGTTTGCACGCCTTCCCATCACTCAGATGTTCCATGAAACTGTCAGTATGTTGGTGATTGTGATACCATGTCATGTGCTCATAGGATGTCCCAAAGTCAAATCATTCTCCTCAAAGTGATCCTGGAGTCTCTGTAGGTCAACATTATAAAATGCCTGATCGAAACAAGGACTAACAAGCACAATAGTTTTAGACTCTATAAAAGTAGACTCGGGAGGGTCTAAAGAAGCGTAGAAAATGGGGAGAGAAGAAAGAAGGGATGAAACGGGAGGGGTGGGAGCTAAGTAAAGGGTAGACTCAACGTGAATGTGATCACTAAACTCTATAGAAGGTGTAATATCACTCACCTCCACAACATTACGAGCATCAAGTGAATGCTCCTTACAAAAGGTATCCTCTAACTTAACAAATATGACACATTGGTCATCAGAACTAGCATCAATATCAAATCCATCTCCCTCCTCAAACTCTCCTAAGGGATCCAAAGGAAGAGAGGGATTGGGGATCCTTGGGATATCCTCAGAGGTGTCCAAAGAAGTGCTAGTCGCAAGGGGAGATGTATATGCAAAAGAAGGTGAAAACATGTCATTCTTAACCTCAAAGTCACATAATAGAGTATCAACTCTAGATTTGGAACTCAAAGGGTAAGAAGACTCAGAATCACCTAACAAACAACCCTCGGGAGTGGTAGGACCTACCTTAAGATCACTCTTATGCGAGACAGAGATAGTATGCTCTACATGACCTTAACTAACTCTGAAAATCGATCAATGAGTTTTCTTGTCATGTTCTCCATGGACTCCTTATAGCTTTTCGATTCTTGCTCAATTTGACCAATTTTAGAGTTCATAGAAGTAACATGAGGACAAGACTTACCATTATGGTCAGAATAATAACAATGATCACATGGAGTATGATAGTGCTCATTAGATATACCTCCAAATAGACTCTCGTCTGAAGGTGTAACATGCATAACATCATAAGGGTTGAGAATAGGGTGACTAAAGGTCTCTCTAGCAATACTATACTTCCAAGTCTCATGAGCCAAATATTTAAAGAAATTTCAAATTTCATATGGAGTCCTAGTAAACAAACATTCCAAACCCCTGGGGCACACCGTCTCAGCATGACGCCGATATTCGTCATTAAGACACTCAAAGATCACTTAAAAAATTTCTCATTTTTAAAAATATCGATCAACAAAATGAGTACAAAAGTCATTCAATTTACTCAAATATCGCAAAAATACTTCATGCTTAAATTAAGAGAAATAGAAAATTGCCATTTGTTTTGAAATTTTTTTTCAAGTTTTTCAATTTTTAGGGGTTTTCAAAATTTTTCCAATATTTCTTAAATTTTTAACATTTCTAATTTTTTTTGTATTTTTTAAGAAATAAGCTAAATTAAGTCACCATTAATAATGAAATAAACAAAGCCAAATTAAACATGTACATCTAACAAGAAAGTAACAAAGAAGAAGCAAATGTGACCCAATCTCATGTGGTCATCCCTGACAACGGTGTCAAAAACTTGTACGTAATTTTCGAGTGTGAAATATATGCCGGAAGTGTACAGCTGTCGCTGTAATACTTGAAGGTCACCTCCTCAGGGACGAGGATGCAATTGTGATCACAAAATCAATTTACGAACAACTTCTAATTAATTAACTACTAGACTGAACCAATTAACTTTGTTGGATTAATATCTTAATTTTTACATTTTAGAGAGTGAAAAGAAAAATGACTTACTAACTAAGTTCAACTCATATCATAAAATTTGTTAACTTCGCACTAAATCTAGCTAACAAAAATGGAAGCAATAAAACCAATTAAACCTAATAACCATCACCCCAAAGTACTACCATCATCAAATTGAGAAAGTTGACTTAATTCAAGCACTTCTAACTAAAACCCGTAAAATAACAACCTAAATAATGCACTTGTATTAGCACTACAATTAACTAAGCTATAAAATAATAAAACATAAAACAAACAAAGAGAATAAAAATTGAATGAAATTACCCAGGGTCTTCTTAGTTGATCATCACCATCAATCACTATTTCATTTACAACACATGCCCAATAATCTAAATCAAGGAAGAGAGGAACAGGAGGTTGAAAAAAGGGCCTCCTTGCTCACAGTTTAGCCCCAGCTGCAAACAACCGCCATTAACATAGATGACATGAAGGGGCGAAGAGGAACAACACAAAAAGGAAAAGGGAAGAAGTTAGGCACAATTAGAGACGACAAAGAATAGAGAAAGGGAAAAGTGAAGGGACCATGAGCAAATAAGACATACCTGCTCAATTGAGAGCTCAACCCCAATTTCAAGTTACTGCCATTAATGGCAGAAATTAACGCACCAAATGAAGGTCACAAGTCTAAACTCGAACCAAAAATTAAAAATAGGGAACTGGGATTCCAAAATCAGAAAGAAACAACCTAGAAGTGGGCTTCAAGCCACGCCCAAAAAAAAAAAAGGAGAAATCGCCATTGAAACACCTTTGGATTCCAGTGAAAATAGGGGAAGATAGAAGAACACGAACAGTAAACTTGAATCAACTAATAAAGGCATAAATTAAGAAATCAGTGAAAGCTTAATGAATTCTAACCAGAAATCGAAAGATTCATAGCTAATGACACGAAATTGCCACCAAAGTTAAATTGGAAATTGTAAAACATAGAGGAATTTAGAACAAAGCTAAACCTAAATCTTTCTAAAAACCGAAATTAGAACTACAAATGAAGAACCTAAAACCCTAAATTAAAAGCCCTTAATTTATAGCCTCTTCCCTCATCTTCTTCGTCGTTCAATTTGGGCAAACGTGGATCGTGAGGATGAAACCAGAGAAGCGATTGGGTGTTGGTGATACAATGTGATGATGGTAGAGATTGAGATGGTTCGTTAGTGGTGGTGCTAGATGTTGATAGAGATGGTGAAGGTGAAGATGGTGGTGTGTGCTGTTGATTTGTGAAGAAGAAGACAATTGAAAAGGGGAAGGGGGCTTCAGTCGGGTTTTTGGAGCCAAAGAGGAGATAGAGAATGTGGAAATAAGAGGGCGTGTAGGGATCATGTGAGAGGCATAGGACTGGGCCGGTAGGCTTTTAGGCTTTCTTTTATTTTTATTTTTTATTGTTCTCCTCTTTTTGGTGCTGGGCCTCGACTAAGTATGGGCCAAGTTAAGTTGTAGTTGTGCCTAAACTCTTAATTCGGCATTTTCTTCATATTTTTCTCCGTTTTTATGATTTTCATAGCCTACAAAAATGAAATAAATTCAAACAAAATATAGATATAATAATTCTTTCAAGCACAAATTAGATATAAAGGTACGTTAAAAATAGCATAATTTTGGTGAAAACAGTAGGTAATTGACATAATTAAGAAATATATAGAAAGATAATAACAAATCTAGATACCAGATGAAAGGGAAAAGAACAACTGATACAAAAGTCATAAAACCAAGTACCAAAAAGCTAAACATTTTGACTTAAAAGCTTATTCAATTCTACATAATGTGTTCATCACTTAAACACTTTTGGACTAATATTCTTCTTCATTAGCAAGCAACTCTTTAAGCATGTCTTCATCTACATTTATATCATCTACATATTCTTCATCTTCATCAAGCACATCAACCTCATCGTTTTCTTCCTCATGGATATCAGCCGCTATTTCATTATCCATGGCTGCTTCTTCTTCCATATTAAGGTCTGATAAAAGTCGATCAATTGTCATTGTAGTCTTCTTAAAAAGGAGTATCATCCACTTGGGCATTAATGATGGCCCTTGGATTCATCTTAAGAACTGCCCCCAATGGTTTATGTCATTCCTTACATTAGGATAATGAGCAAACATTCTTGCCTCCCTTGGTAAGCAAGCACAAAGGGGTCATACTGAGGATATTTTCTCGTATGATTGACGTCCACAAGTTTATAATGTTCATAGAAATTCAAACCATTTATAGGGTCAAACCAATCATATTTCAATAGGATCATTTTGTACATGACCATTCCCTAAGTAAGTTAACTCAATCATCTCCTCAAGTATTCCATAGTATCGACCCCATCAATCCCTTTAATAAATTATGGAGCTGCTCTTGCCATAGGAATAAGTTTAAAAATTATAGTTATTAATGTAGCAGTGATCCCACTTACTTACGTCTTTCCTTGGTCGCATCGTAAGGGATCTTATCACATCCTGAGTAATGTTCTTGGATGACATCACCTAAAATTCAAACATATTAGAAGGTTCATTATCTCTAAACTATTACATAACTTATTTTAACTAATTGCATACGACTTGCATAGCCTTTAAACCACTAGGAAATCAATCTTTAAACTTTGACAAGCATCTTGGATCCTTACTCTAGGATTCAGTTTTACCATTTCTTTCTTAAAAATCCTGTTCTAAGATATTAAAATCATGTATTTTTCACAATTCAAGTTAACAATAAGTTTATACCTATTAGAATAAGTGTTCATACCGTTTAAAAGGCCTTAATATCTCAAAATTTGACAACAAGTACGCATGTGCTTAGGTAAATTCTCGTTCGTCTAGATAACAAAGGTTGCCCTCACTTGGCGCATACCTAACATTGCGAGAGAATAAGTCGGGGATGTTTTGGCTTGATTCATTATCATCACACCTTGTTATATTTCATCCCCAATCTCTTGTCTTTGTGCTAAAAATTTCTTCAAGATAGATGGCACAAAAGTTTTAGATTCGCTCCCTAAGGTGTGCACTACAAATAGAGTTTTCTGTACGAGCTTTGTTGCCAACTTTTCCCTTGAGGTCATGCATATGCCAAAAAAAGTGTAAGAACTTTTCATTAGTTGACTACAATGGTTAATATAAGATAAAACATGATAATTGGTTGAGTTTAGTCAGCACTTTCCATACATTGTCTAGTAGCAGTTCTCTAGAGTAATCAGCAATAGTCGCTCTATGAGCATATAACAATCATGGCTTTTCAAGTTATGTAACCACCAATTGGTCAAATCAACACAGGTCCTAAAGATGGATGCACATCCATCTAGAAATTTCAAGTCACAAATCCATTTACACAATGCTTTTCTTAGCTCCTTACTGAAGACATATTGGGCAATGAGCATTACCTCCCTTTGCCCTCCGTCAGCATCATTAGTTATTTGTATATTCAGCTTTCTACGAGTGCAATGCATACCTTCCTTGAATTGATATCATCTTTTGATTTCCCTTTGACATCCATTATTATGTTTATCACTTGTTGAGACATATTCTTTCTTCTCAATATGCATCACATACAAGTTGTGGTGAATCAATAACTTGGCCAATGTGGAATATTCTAAAATATGTTTCTTCTCGACCCATTATGAGGCTCTCCATAGCTAGGGACTTTACCCTGGTGATTAAAAGCTTTTGGTAAGAATCGTACATGCTCTTATATCTAATCTCTAGTAAGCCTTGGAGGATGCAAACAATGTTCCTCCCTGTTCTCAAAAAATGCACTCTTATTTCTACAAAATGGATGATCCATACATAGGACTTGGTGACAACAATTGAACCAAGAATGCTTCCAATGTTTAGGCCAGAAGGATTTGGTTTCCTCCATACAGTAAGGGCATGACAATCTTTCATGCATCATCCAACTGTAAAGCATACCGTGTAGAAGGGAATCTGTCATCGCTTAAATGGCAGCAGCGTTCATATTAAAATTTTGCTTTCGAAATAGATCATAAGTTAGAATTCCTTCCCGCCACAACTACAATTGCCCCTTAATTAAGGATTGCATATATATGTATCAAAGTTGCTTTTTGGGCTTCTAAGGCTAGGTGTGAGAAGACTAATGAACATGAATTGCCTTTTCATACACATCCATGGAGGTGGATTGTAACGTGTAGAACTATATTTGTTTGATCAAACCTGCAGCTATGGCGAAGGTAAAGAGTGGAAGACCATGCAAACATAGAACACCTCAGAGTGAAATCAATTCATGACAAACTCAGCAAAATTCTCAAGCCTCACCGGGGTCGATGAAAAGGATTGAGAAAGCGGCAGATATTTTAACACCTGAATTAACTATTGGCATGAGTTTAGGAGAAACATCGAGGGGGAGTGACCATCTGTACAGCGAGTGATTATACCACAGGCAGTAATCCCCACGACGAATCAAGGCAACAATTCTGTCTGGGCTAACTTCAACATCTCAAAGCTCCGAAATGCTGGACATAGATTGGAATTTATACAGCCACAGGTTGAAGGAACAATGGCATATACAAAAATTGTGGAGGATAACATAGACCCGAAGTGACATACTGGGAGTTGCTAGTGGTTTGCTATGTGCTAGGAGTCTCACCCCTATTATCGGTGCTTACAGGGTTTGTCAAATGAATTTGGAATGAATTGTTGATTAATAGGATTGTAATTCTCAAGAATAGAGTAGTGCTCATTCAATTTGATTCTAAGGAAACAAGAGATAGGGTTATGCAGCAAGGATGCTACCGATTTGATAAAAAACCATGCATTGTTAAACCATGGCACAAAGATTTCCAGAAGGAGAGGATTGAGGCTGTACCAATATGGGTTCAGTTACCTGATCATGACCTCAAGTATTCAAGCTCAACAGCACTAAGTAAGTTTGCTAGTCTGCGTAGCACTCTCATAATGGCAGATAAGAACACTCAGGAGAAACACAAAGTGCAATTCACTAGGATACTGGTTGAGATGAGAATTCAGGAAAAGGCCCCCAAACACATCTATTTTGAAAATAAATATGGGATACTAATGCAACAGGAGGTGTTTTATGAATGGGAGCCAATTTCATATGGGAAATGCAGGGGATATGGACACGAAATAACTCAGTGCAGGAAAGGAGCTCACTAGTAATGGTGACCTAAATCCGTCCAACATCCAGAGAAGAACTAGTTCTAAATGTAGAGACTAGGGAGGACAGGGGTGAGACATGGATCACAATTCCATACCACAGGAACAAGGCACCTAACCCCACTAGCAATACCCATACACCAATATGTAACTCCTTTACAGTGCTTGAAAATGAAATGCAAGGAAAGCAAGTGACACTACAGAATGATGAAAATCCAGGCAGTGTAGTACAGGACACTACAGGGCAAAATGAATAATATCATAAGCTGGAACGTGAGGGAGTTAAATAGCCCTAATAAGCAGAAGGATGTCAAGGCTTTCTGCACACGTAATAAAGCTGGACTGATTTGTATGATGGAGACAAAAGCTAAAAGTAGAAACTTCACCGAAGTAGCAAGGAACTTTCAAGACTGGGAACATTATGTGAAGTATGAATCACATGAGAGGGGCAGAGTATGCATAATGTGGAAGAAAACTGACTTTCAAGCTATGATCATTGATTCAGTAACGCAGGCTATTCACTGTGAGATACTCCACACCTTCATCAATAGAAGATTTGCACTCACAGCTGTCTATGGATCAAATGATGATGATAAAAGACTCAGCCTACAACAATTCTTGATCACCAAGGCCAATACAACACTTCCTTGGCTTATAGTAGGTGACTTTAACCACCTACTGCATACTGATGAGAGAATAGAGGGGAGTCTATGACATTGTAGGATACAAAAGACTTTCAAGATTGTATCCAAGCCACAGGTATCCAGGACATTGCATGGAAGAGCTATCGATATACTTGGATAAACAAGCAAGATTGCGAACAATGCATCTTTTCAAGAATTGATAGGATTATGGCAAATGGTCAATGGCTTGCTGAGCTACCTAATTCAAAGGTTATCTTCCACCCAGATGATACCTCTGATCATTACCCTAGAGTACTAAGATTTTTTGAGATGCAAGAACAAGGTAGGAAGACTTTCAGATTTTTTGATATGTGGACCACCGACCTATAATTCTTTTAGATTGTTAGTGAGATCTAGAATATGCCAGTCCAAGGGACCCAAATGTTTATCATTTCAAAGAGACTTGAGCAGTTGCAGCTTCCTTTAAGGAAGCTCAGCAAAGAAGTATTTGGGGATATTCAAGTGAAGTATGCTACAGCAAGGAATGCTTTAAATGATATTATGGTTCATATCCAATAACAACCTCAGAATGAGAATTTATACAAGGAAGAGAAGGCAGCAATAGAAAATGTTCAAACATAGAAGCAGAGACTAGAAAGTTTCTATGAGCAAAAATCAAAGGAGGAATGGCTGAATCTTGATGACACAAATGGGCAATATTTCCATGCTAAGCTCAAGTAAAGACACCATCTTAATCGAATTACATCTTATCAAATAGAGGATGGCTAGTGGACGTGCAGCTATGACAAGGTAATGGTACACTTTGTAAACTACTACAAAAACTTGCTCGGAACACCTATGCTTACACAAGACAACATTAATGATAGCATCATTGCAATGGGGCCATGCTGTTCCATTTCATAACAAATGAACCTCATGCAACACATCTGAAGATGTTAAGAAAGCACTCTTCTCCATTCCATCACATAAAAGTCCTGGACCTGATGGGTTCAATAGTGGATTTTTCCAAAGTTACCGGCCAATAATAGGTGAAGATGTATGTCAATCTGTGTTGGGCTTTTTCCAGATAGGCAAATTGCTATAAAAATGGAATGGTACTAGGATTTCACTGGTAGCAAAAACTGAAAGCCCAACAAATGCTGTTGAGTACAGACCAATTGCATGCTGCAATACTCTGTACAAATGTATTTCCAAATTGATTTGTGACAGGCTAAGAATGGTACTACCTCATGTAGTCAATGTCAACCAGTCAGCATTTATTGAAGGGAGGCTAATGGGTCATAACATTATGATCTACCACGGCCTCGTAAGGCTATATCAAAGGAAAAGAGTGTCATCGAGATGCCGCATGAAAATTGATCTAAAGAAAGCCTATGATTCCATATCTTGTGACCTCATTGACCAGCTTTTGAAGAAGCTAAAATTCCCAGATCCATTTCAAAACTGGATCCTAACCATGATAACCACCAGCAACTTCACCGTGAACTTAAATGGCTACAACCATAATTTCTTTTGAGGAGGGAAGGGAATTAGAAAAGGTGAACCAGTGTCCCCCCTTATTTTTGTTATAGTGATGGAATACTTGACAAGGATCCCCCTACATGTTGCAGCAAATCACTTAGTGAAGTTCCACCCATTATGCAAGGACTTGAAGCTCCTAAACCTATGTTTTACAGATAACCTCATGATTTTCTACAAGGCTCATACACCAACAGTCCAAAGTTTAATGGATGGTTTCCAACACTTCAATATGGCCACAGGGCTACAAGCTAACAAAAGGAAGTCACAAATTTTTATTACCGTGGCAGAGGAACAGCTATGTAATGACATAACAACCTTGATTGGCTTTGGTTTGGGTACTTTCCCAATCAAATATTTAGGCATACCATTATCTCCTAGAAGATGGACCAAGGCAGATTGCAGTGTAGTAATTGAGAAGATCACAAAATGCATCCAATGCTGGACATCAAGAACCCTATCATATGCTGGAAGGCTTCAGCTCATCAACTCTATGCTATTCTCAATGCACACATACTGGTCATCCTTGTTCATATTGCCTAAGGGTGTGATAAAAAGCATTGAAGCAATTTGTAGGAACTTCCTTTGAGGGCAAAAAGTTGAGTATATGAAGGCACCACTGGTGGCTTGGGACTTGGTATGCAAACCTAAAAGTGTTGGTGGTCTAAGGATCATCAATTGTGGATACTGGAACACTGCTGCAATAGCTAAACACCTTTGCTACATTGCAAATGAAAAAGCATGCCTCTGGGTGAAATGGGTGCATGGTATATACATAGGAGACTAAACCATGTGGACTATTGAAACCAAATAAAATATAGCATGGGATTAGAGAAAAATCCTTAAAACACACGCAAGGATGGATGAAGGATACACCTAGAACCATTGGAGGGGCTCTCCTAATGGAAAATGTACAATATCCGCAGGGTACAAATGGTTGATGGGCCCAATGGAAAATACCCCTTTTAGCCAGAATTATTTGGTGCAGATATAATGTACCAAGGCACGCGCTATGCCTTTGGAGACTCATCTTGAGAAGGATACCTACTAAGGATAGACTAATAAAGATGGGATTGAGTCTGCGAAGTGCACACTGTGAGTTATGCTACTGTAAGTAGGAAACACATCAGCATGTATTCTTTGAGTGCTCGTATAGTCAAAGTGTGCAATAAAATGTACTCAACAATATGGGATTTCATACTGGCCTTCACAGGATGGAAGAGCTACTAGTGGTGCCAGCATACTGTGAACTAGAAAACGTTTACAAGCAAATACAATACGCCAGCCTAGCAGCAGCAACATACAATTTATGAATAGAGAGGAATGCTAGACTACATCAGAAAAGGCAGCTGTCCCCCCTCTTAATTACTAATCAATGTATAGATCTAATTAAGCAAAGGCTCAGGTTCCTGGGAAAGGTGGGGAAAAAGACAAGCATTCAGGAGATACTACTGCGCATAGGCTCCCGTTAGAACTCGTCCATTCCAGTGATTATGATTATAAATGATGTTTATACTTTATCTTTTACCAAAAAAAAGACTGTAAGGCGTGAGAATGTGTGGCCAACACGAATTACTTTACCTATAGTGTGAAAATGGAGCAGAGCCATCTATACCAAATCCTAAACCTCACATTTTGAGGCATGTATGCAAAGTCACCGAACATATTGTCAAAGTGTTTCCCTGCCTTCCCATCACTCAGATGTTCCATGAAACTGTCAGTATGTTGGTGGTTGTGATACCACATCATGTGCTCAGCGATATTTTTTATCGCATATAGCCTTTGTAATCACGAGCTAATTAGAAAATAAATTAACATCTTCTGAAGAATCTTTTTACCTCTTATAGTTTTCCTCATAAACCAGCTCTGCTCCAAATTCCATAGACTTCTCCAAACCTTTAGTTTCTTGCCAAAACAACATGCATCTCTTAGGGTATGCATGGATTCCTTGATGGGGAAGTTTAAGCCTAGACAACAACCGCTTAGTTTCGTAAAGGTTGGTCATCATTTCATTGTCATTTGGGCACATGAGCTTTATAATGAGGTAATTCCCTCAATTGCTCAATGGGGGAGGTTGAACTCACATTTCAAGTGTGTTAGTCTTGCAATGGCCTTCAAAAGGACATTTCATATCCCTAATGTAAAGGTTTCTCAGCTACTTCTAGCAACATGATGAGTTTTTTTGCCTTTGGAGTGGGCTCTTCTTCCTTGTTACCCATCCCCATTCAACCATGTCAGATGTAATTAGAACATATGCATCCAACACCATATCCCTCATAGGATTTGCTTCAATCTCTACATTCGATGAGCTACTAGGGTACTGTATCAAAGGTTTCCCCATGACAAACCCATTTATAATAATTAGGTAAAGCTTTCTTGTACAAATGGAGCTTCACTGTGTCCACATCCAAATAAGGCCCATTCCAACACTTAATATGTTGACACTTTATCTCATTCATGGTACATTACACCTCTTGCTCAGTAGTAAACTTAATAAATTTATCTATTTTTTTAGTGTAGATCTTGCTAAGGTACCCATCTAAATCAAGCCTTTGGTATATCCAAACTCGATTTGGTTCCATATGTTGTTTACCAAAACTAACAATTTAAGTATAGGTCTTTCAAATTAGTAATTAT
>NCQT01025947.1:4782-15085 GCA_002740465.1 Stenocereus thurberi | reverse complement strand
TCCACCTCTTGCCATTTTTGGGGAGGTCTCTCAATTCTTTTGCTTTTGCTTATCTAACNNNTGTTTCTTCCTCCTTAAGTGGAAAGCCCTCTCTATCCTTAGATCAGGTTCGAAAGGAAAGGGACTTCGCATCAAAAGGAAGAAATCCTACAAGCACTGCCACAACCACTACCAAAGCAAATCAAAAATAACAAAGAAATAAAGACGCTTAGTCATTCTATAAAGGATAAACTCCACATTTGCAAATTGATCATCGGTAACTGCTCCAAAAACTTAATATTTTGCAAGTGCACGATGTTCTAGTTTACTTTAAATACCATTCCCATAGAAACCAATGCAATCTACTGAATTAATCCTTTTCAAAATGCTAACCAAAATATGTTAAGTTGGGTTGTCTTCTAAAACTAATTTATTACTAGATGAATTCTAACTTTAGATTTATGAATTCTATCAATTAAAGACACCTAAGGATTTGTTTTGCCAACAATGAACTAGATCCAGTAAATAAATTATTTGCTTACACAAATTTGGGTGAATCAAAGGATGAAAATCATATAATATCTAATTTTTTCTTTCAAAATGAACTGAATTATTTAGAATAAACAAATCACCATTCTTTCAAAGGGTTCTTGACTTTAGTCTAAAATTAAAAGTCTACGTTGTTAAACTCCCTCTTAACATGTAACTTTCTCTCAAAAATTACTTTGTTAAGTGTATTCTCCCAATAATGGATTTTATCTTTCAGTACTTCACCCAACGATTTAATAATTTGCAAGCAATTTTGGCATAAACTACTCACAATATTCACACCATAGATTAAAACATTCCAAATAGGTAAAGCATAATTTTGATAAAGATTAAGGATCAAGTTTCTTTGCTTGGCTATCAAATCCCTAGACCAAAGAAAACTACTCACTCCTGATTATTAAACAACCAAAATGAAGTCAATATGAGCATCAAAACAAATAAGAAGTATTCTAATGTAGTCTAAAAGTTAGAGGAGAGAATTGGCTTAGTGACAATAGAGTTCTTGACAATTCTTCAATCCCCAAGCCTCCACACTATAAGAAGTCTTCCTTCTAGTCTTCCTTTTTGCTCCAAAATGATAAGAATCTAAGACTATTTGAGAGATTTTTGGGTAAATTAGGTCTCTCTCTACAAGCAATCGAGGATGCCAAGTTATAGTAGCCAACAATCATTCTCAGCCACAAAACTGAGGAAATTGAATAGTTGCAGCTGTTACAGGGCTACCACAGACCATGGCGTCCAACACAGGCAGTCCGTGGAGGCCTTTATCTCGGTTGAATCTTGTTCTTCTTTCTCTTCACGGCCAAAACGACTGGGAGACATCCGTGGTGAGTTACAAATGTGAATTTTGAGGGTCAATGCTTGGTTAAAAAGGTCTCAAAACCTGCAAAAATCATTAAAGAACTATACCTAAGCATAAAATGAAAATTTGGGTATAAATTATATTATAAAGCTCATGAACTTCCTTAGAATGCAACAAAAATGACCCTAAAATGATGTACACTTTAAGCATTTCCCACTGATTTTCTCCTATAAGTGCACTTGTTTATGGGGGCGATCAAGTTGGCTTTCTCAGAGTGGTGGTTTCGAGGAGTTATATCGTAGAATGGATAAGCTTTAATGTTTATAGTTCCTAGCACTTTTTAAATGAAATGTACAAACCTATAATTTCATAGAAAATTTTCAATTCCTTATTTCTACCAGATCCTTAAATCGAGGGACAATTGTGAGATATAGGACTTGGTTTTTAAGAAGAAAAAGGGTTTTTTTTTGCAATTATAATCATGGATGTCGCGAATGGAGAATTACTAAAAGTGATTCAATGGCTACGAACCATGAGAATGGATCTGGGGCAAATTTACCATCTAATGAATAATAAAAATCACAATTAGACTGTCCAAGCTGAAAAGCAACCTATACTAAAACGAATGTATTAAAACTTTTATTTTTTTGGTTTCATACATAAGATGGTTTTCATGATTTTATTATTATTTTAATGAAGCAAACAACATGAAGAGATTTTTGATGACCACTTTAACAAGCCATTTTTATGCTAAAAAGAAATGTTCAAAAAAGCAACAAAGCTAGTGGTCACTTGATATTATGAACATAGTTTATTTTATATACAAAAAAATAAACATTAAGCATGTAGTCATGGAGGATCAAAGACAAAGCTAATTATAAATGTAGGAAATAAAGAAACCTTTAAACGGATTATTTTTTTATTAATGGGGTTCAAGACCTACCTTGATATATGTGGTTGATGAAGCAAATGCGCAGTTGTTTCCTTCCTCCCAAGTGGTTTAGAGTACGATGAAGGCTAGTCCAATTTTAAAAGAGTGATCGGAAGAATTTTTAGAGTTTTGTTTCTTGAAAGTCTTTTTGTGAAGATACAGAGAATTTTTAGAGAGGTAGAGTTTCTCCCAAGTGTAGAGCCCAAAGAGAAATGTGAAGAGTTTTCTCCTAGTAGAAAACCATGATGCTTGAGGAGGTGAGGATCCCTTTTATAGTACTAGCAAGATAACCTCAATAAGGAAGCTAGAAATCAAGAGATAGAATCAAATCAACTTATTCATCAAATTTTGACAAAGAAGAGGTATAATTGCTTGATAGCCACTAATGCTGCTGTAAATCTACTAATAGCTTGATTGTAGTGGCAATCACACAACTAAAAACATGTGGGATTTACGAACTACAAAACAAAGCAAGATTTACCGTTCTGTATTGGATCCCACCGGCAATTGTTAGGCATCCTTAACTTGCAGGTGGGTCCCAACAGTCATGCAAAACATGCTGGCATTTTAACCGTAAGTAAATTGTTTGTGAGAGCTTAACTATGAGTGAATTTGCCCATTGCTTATTATCTCACTCACTTATCGAGTTTAAATGCCCATGCTAATATATAGTGTAAAACCCCAAGGTTTTTTCCTTTTAGAAATTATTTTTGAAAACTTTATATTTTAAAATGCTTTTAAATCTTTTAGCAATTTTTTGATATGAGAAAATATTTTATTTACGGGCCGGTTGTTAGGAATTTGGGTATGATGTTGCTTTACCTTTGGTGGGTTAAGTAATTGTCATCATCGAGAGACAATGCATAGGGCATGCAAGCATGTTGTCCATCTGAAATCCTGTGGGCAACAATGTGGTGGTTACATTACTCCTTCATTAAAAAGGATTTCCTACCTCGGGTAACCTTTTGACGTGGCCTAGCCCAATAGTATCTAGCCTTTGACTCCTCAACGCACAAGACAAATCACCCAAACTTCTTCAAGTATAACTAATGCTACACCCAACATGACAATACCTATATCTCTATCATGCCTTACTCACTGGGCCCTAAATTTAGCTCGAATCCCAACTTACATGCATATAAGGCCATACTATCACATCTTGTATAGTTAGTATACGTGCATCAGCATACATGCATGCCCTCACTTAGGCTACCAATAGCATATCGATATCAATACATTGGTCCCTACCCTATTAGCATGTTACCTTTCACTTTGATCACCTGGGAACCTTGGCCACAAGAAGCATGATTCGGAGGCTTAAAGAAGACATGTATAAGAAAGGCCACATAACCTACGTCGACATCAAAGATTGACAACTTCGTTAACAACGGCCTCATAAGGCATCCATAGTTTGAATCCCGCCCTATTTAGGCTCAGTCAACGTGGGGCTCTATCCACAAATCAAGCTTCATGCAAACATTTTTGCCTAGACATCAAAAGAGCAATCCATATGCAGTCCACTTCGACTAAAGTTTAAAGAAGTAAGATAATAATCATCTTCATTCTAGCATAAGGTGACGTACCATCAATCCTGGTCTTAGTAGAATATGATAAATGCCAAGTGATGACCTTGTAATGGCTAAGTTTAAACATCATCAACATTTAGATTGTTCCTCGCATAAAGGGGATAATATCAAGCTTTTGACCTCCATCTGATCAAGTGTAGGGACCAATCTCCTAATATACAGCTACTTCCTAGCACAATAGGACAATATTGAGCTTTCAACCTTCGTTAGCCTCTCAATATGTAGCCGATTCCCGACATAATGGGACAACTTTAGGCTTTTGACATTTACCTAGTCAAGTTCAGGGACTAATCATCCAATATTCTACTGGCTCCTCACACAAGGAATCAACATTGAGCTTTTAACTTTCATAGAGTTAAGTTCAAGGACCAACTTCCTAACATTCAGTTGGTTCCTAACACAAAGAATGAATAACAAGCTCAAACAATAAGTTCGTACAAGTATGAAGCAATTGATTTCTTCTTGGCATTCTAATAAATTTGTGATTATAAAAGAATTTTGCCATAATCAAAGTGACAATCACCAAGCTTCAGATGCAAAAGCGGTTAAGTTTAGACAACATTTTGTCTAGGCATAAAATAAGCATCGTTATACGTCTCTGTCACAACAAAAATTGATGGGTTTCAAGCTTCAGATCCGAAAGCAATTAAGGTCAGACATTTCATTTGTCTCTATCTTGATGAGTGTGAATAGGCACCGAGCTTCAGATTGGAAAGAGGTCAAGTTTGGGCATTCATTTCTATCACAATGAGAGTGGGCAAAAACCGAGCTTCAGATAAAAGAGCTGTCAAGTTCAGGAATATTTTCAATCTTCTCTCTCATGAGAGTGGATAGGTACTAACGTTTTAGGTCCTCCTAGCTAAGTCAAGACAAAATTTTAAGCATTCACTTTAGCTTGTCACCTTATTCAAGCTTGATAAAAAGTAGAGGCTAACTGTAGACACCTAAGCATGAGTGTCTTATTTGTCTATACTGCTCGATGATGAAATTTAAAACCTAATATGTATACAGGGAAGCTCAATACGGCCAAACTTGAATTTGGCCTTAACTTTTAGCAAGCATGGTCTTATGTGCATGTCCACCTAGACACTGGACCACTTAAGAACCCAATCGGCTCTCTAAACTATGCTAGTGAGGAACCCAACCAAGTTCCAACTTAGTCTTTGCTGCTATCTTTGTCTGTTGAGGTGTATCAATTAGTTGTAGTTTTGAATACGTCAATCCACAAGGATAGAGGAGTGAGCAATCAAATTTGAATTTCGTTTCCATTCAAAATTAAATTTCAGCCATTTTATATGATGTATACCCTATCATTTCTCTGTTGTAAATAGAGATTGCCCCTTATGAAATACAAGGGGAAAATTAGAGAGGAAATAAAAAAAAGGAGTGAAAAATAAGAGTGCACTTAAGAGACAAAAAAAAAAATAAGGGGTGTTACTCTCCCCAATTAATACTAAGAGCCAACCATAATTCTACTAAGTTCTTTGGTTAATCAAGTGGGTTGATTAGAGTGTCAACTGACTTTCATCCCTTCCTTTTTGCTATCTTCCTTTTTGTTTGTCATTTAATTTAATTTTACAGTGTGCAAAGATGCAAGTTTAATTTGGCATACTCATACGCTATATTTTTTATTTTATTGTTCTTTTATTTCACATTTGGGATGAACTGTGAATGTCATTTTTTATTTTAGTTTTGATTTATTAATGTCTTGCTTGCACATTCGTATAGTGTAACATCTCATTTTTGGGATTTAATTAGTGGAGGCTGTCAATGATAGTGGGCAGTGCCAATATTCATCCCATTCTAGCATCATACCTTCACGCCTGAACCTAAACCTTTGGTTTGAGCCAAGAAAGTTAGGTGGCTTCCATACTAGGGATTATGTAGAGATTTTTAAAGAAAGACCTTTCTTATCAAACCACATCTCTTTTGATTGTCCCTTCGATTTAGAAGCTCAATCGAAAAAGTGATATATTTTCATGTGTTTTTTTTTGAAAATCACTGGTGACTTCAATTTACCGCTCCATGTCAAAAATTTAAAAAAAAATTGGTTGCAAGAAAAATAAACAAACGGCAACTAAGCAGAGCACTTAGCTCTGTGATGTAAATAGTGCATGTTTCTTAGGCCAGGGACCAGGTGACTTCTTAGTTCATTTGAATATTTCTTTTTTACTCAAAAAATGCATTTTTTAAGAAAATAAAGAAATTTGGAATCTCAATCAAGCAACCTAATCATGTGATGAACTATTTGTCGCAGGCAGCATCTAGAAATTCAGACTGTGGTCCTTATAATCATTCAGCACCATGAAATTGTGGCTTCCTCTGGACTCTTGAAATTAGCATCAAGAAGGTTTGAGTTTTTATTCGGCATTTTGTCGTTTGTTACAAAAATTAATTAGTTGTCGCATTTTGGTTATCTCATGCTGACCAGTATATAATGCACTCATAACACTAACTATATCGTTTTTTTTTTTGTTTTTCCTCCCTTGAGTGGGAACTCATAGTATGTAGTGGACTTTTGTATTGATTTATTTAGCATCATCTAGGACCTATAAATATGCTATGATTCTTTGTTATTCCCTTGAAATTTTGTGTATTCGTAATTGCAATTAGATTCTGTTTGATTTTGGCCCAATTTGCACTCTACGGTCCATGGTGGACGGTGGTTGTTTAGCTGTGGCAATTAGGGTTTCTCGCGGGTTTCTTGATCATCCTACCTATTTATAAAGGGCATGCCTCCTATTTTCTCAACACACCAACAGAAAATATAATTGAGTATTCAGTTCCACTTTCTGGATTTATGAGAGAGCGTTATAGAGAGATTTGCAATCTCTAATGGATCTTCTTGTCAGAACGTATCATTCTAAGATTGATCTTGTACTTTTCTTCTCTATAGTGGATTGGTGACTCATCGTCGTCCGTGGTTTTTTCCACATTAGGTTTTCCACGTAAATTCCGGTGCTGATTTGTTATTACTCGTTTATATTATGTTTGTGATTTATTTGTTGTATTCATTCTATTTCTCATTGTTCCTAAAAAATGATATTAGTGCCAGTTTATAGAATGACAACAGTCACAAAGTTCAATATTCCCAAGTTCGATGGGAAAATTAGTTTTAACATCTAGAAGGTTTAGATGATAGCAGTTCTTACCCAGAATGGGTTAAAGAAGGCCCTTATTAGAAAGAAAAAGAAACCTTTTACCATGACGGAAGAACAGTGGGATGAGCTTGACGAAAAGGCTCTTTCGATAATTCGACTATGCCTGGCAACTATGTCCTTTGTGAAGTTCTAGATCAGACTAGCATAGCAGATCTCTCTTGTATATGAAAAAGAGCCTTTCAAACAAAATACGTCTGAAGGAACAATTTTATCTTCTCTATGGCTGAAGGTACACCTGTCCAAAAACATTTAGATGATTTTTCCATTAGCATTGACCTGGAAAGTTTGGAAGTAAAAATTGAGGATTACATAAAGCAATATTATTGGTTGTTTCATTGCCCCTTCCTATAAGCACCTCAAGGAAATTGTACTATAAAGTAACAATGCTGTTCTATCTTTTGAGGACATTAAGGCTAACTTACTGTCCAAAGAGAAGTTTGATCTTGATGTGCGTTCGAATGACAAAGCTGAAGGTTTGTCAGTAAGACGTAGAACCTCTGAGAAGGAGCGCTCAAATAGAAATTTAAGATCCAAGTCAAGAGGTTGCAAATCTGGTAAGTTCTGTAAATATTACAGGAAAACTGGGCACATAGTTGCTGATTACTACAAACTGAAGAACAAAAAGGCGAAGGAAAGCGATCAATCTGCAGAAGCTTCAGTTTTTGACTCTGGGTTAGATGGCGATGTTCTACTTGCCACTACTACTGATAATAGTGGTGCAACTAAGTGGGTGCTTGATTCAGGCTGTACCTGCCATATGTGTCCGAACAAGGACTGATTTTCTACATATAAGCCATTGAATGCTGGTGTCGTACTCATAGGTAATGACGCCCAATGCAACGTTGCTGGCATTGGCACCATTCGAATCAGAACTCATGATGATATGGTAAGAACTCTTTCTAATGTCTGCCACATTCTTGACCTGAAGTGCAACCTTATCTCTCTTGGCACCTTTTAATCCAAAGGGTGCAAGTATTCAGCCGAAGGTGGAGTTTTGCAAATCTCCAAAGGCACTTTGGTTCTTATGAAAGCAGAAAGATGTGGGAGTCTATATATTCTCCAAGGATCTATCGTGATTGGTTCTGCCACAGTCACTACTACCTCATCCAAAGAAGGCCTTACTTGATTGTGGCATACTCGCTTGGGCCACATGATCGAGAAGGGAATGACGATTCTCAGCAATCAAGGTCTACTAGGAAGCGAAGGTACGGGTGAGCCTGTTTTCTATGATCACTGTGTGTTTTGTAAACAAAAGAAGGGTAGCTTTTCTATTGCCACATGCCGTACTAAAGTTACCATTGATTATATTCATTCTAAATTGTGTGTTCCTTCTAGAGTTCCTTCTTTTAGGGAAAAACATTATATGCTGACCTTTGTAGATGACTGCTCTAAAAAAGTCTAGGTTTATTTCTTAAGGCAGAAAAACAAGGCTTTTCCTATGTTCAAGAAATTTAAAGCACTCATACAGAACTAGACTGGGAAGAAAATAAAGAAGCTCAGGATTGACAATGGTCTCGAGTTTTGACAACCAGAATTCAATGAGTTTTGCACTACCCAAGGCATCGCGAGATAGAAGACCCTAGTTGGGAAGCATTAGCGGAATGGGGTTGCAGAATGCCTCAATAAGACTCTGCTTTGAGAGAGCTCACTGTATGCTCTACAACCCATCAAGAGGACTCTACTTTGAGAGAGCTCAATGTATGCTCTCTAATGCTAATATGTGGTATCGCAGAGATTTTTGGGTAGAGACTGTCTCCATAGCTTGCTACCTGGTAAACCAATCTTCTCACTCCTCCATTAATTTTAAAATTTCAGAAGAAGTCTGGTCAGGTAATCCTATTGACTACTTTATATTGGGAGTTTTTGGCTATTCTATTTTCACAGATGTCAACAATGGGAAGTTAGCACCTAGGGCTACTAAATGCAAGTTTCTAGGCTATGCTTCTGAATCTAAGGGTTGTAGTCTTTGGTTTCCTGTCATCAAAAAATTTATCCAAAGTCGTGATATTGCCTTTAATGAAATTGCTATATTTTTTCCTTGACAAGAATCTACTATCCCTACAGGTAATCTATAGGCTGGCAGTGAGAAGTTGGAGCTTGAGGTTTCTTCATATGCTCCTTAAGGTGGAGATAGTGTTCCTCAGTCTAGTATGAGGACTGTATTGAAGAAATCAACCCCTATATCTATGACATTCCTAGTTCTGAAGAGCATCAGACTTCAGATAGGTACTCCATTGCCTATGACAGACCATGTAAGATAATCAGGAAGCATGCACATTATTCCTCTGGTGATGAAGATAGTCTAATAGCATATGCCTTAGCTGTTGCCCAGGAGATACCTGAAGGTATTGAACCTTCTACCTACTCTGAAGCCATCTCCTGTCCCAATTCTTCCAACTAGCTTTTGGCGATGCAAGACAAGATGGAGAGTCCATACAGGAATGAAACTTAGGAGTTGTGTGAACTACCCAATAGTCATTATGCCCTAACAGCTAAATTGATATAAAAAAGGAAGGAAGGCATTCCTAGGGTTGAAGATACAAGATGGAAAGCATGGTTGGTTGTTCAAGGTTGCAACTAAAAGGAAGATATTGACTTCAATAAGGTATTCTCTCCTATAGTACATCATATGTTTATTAGAGTATTGCTTACATCTGTTGCATTGTTTGATCTTGAATTGATACAACTTGATGTAAAAGCTACATCCCTCCATGGAGAGTTGGAGGATGAGATATACATGAGATAACCTAAGGGTTTCATAGTTCCTGAAAAAGAAAAATGGGCCTGCCACTTGAAGAAGTCTCTCTATTGCCTAAAGCAGGCACCGCGGCATCCGTATAAAAGGTTTGATGCTTTATGATAAGACAAGGCTATACACGTTGTCATTATGACAACGGTGTATATTTTCAACGATTTGGTGATTCCTTCATTTATCTGTTACTGTATGTTAATGGCATGCTCATTGCATCCAAGGATAAGTCCTTAATCAGTAGGTTGAAATCTCGACTTAGCAATGAGTTCAAGATGAAGGATCTAGGGGCAGCTAAGAAAATACTCGACATGAAGATTCATAGAGATCGAAAAGCCGACAAACTCTGCCTATCTCCAAAGAAATACCTTAAGAAGGTGCTTGATAGGTTCAATATGAGTAATTGTAAACCAGTTACTACTCCTCTAGCTGCTCATTTCAAGTTATCTAGCTACTCATTTCAAGTTATCTATAATGGAAATGGAGAAGATGTCTTATATCTCGTATTCTAGTGTAGTTGGGAGTCTCATGGATGCTATGGTTTGT
>NCQT01025847.1:0-10070 GCA_002740465.1 Stenocereus thurberi | reverse complement strand
GCTACAGTTCTAGAAAAACTATACTCGATATAACTTATGAAATTTCCTACAGTCCATGTGGTATTCAAATTCAAGATACTATTCATGCCCCTTTTCAAATGTTCAAAAATTTCCTCCATCAATGTTTAAGATGTAACTTGTTTGGCTAACTAGAGTAAGGCTAACTTGTTCCAAAGATGTGTTTTTCCTTAGGTGTTGTCTAAAATTAATGCAAGTGCGCAGTGTCAATGTAATTAGCAACAGTAAGTACGGGTCATATCTATAGGGAACTCGATTTTAATCACCAAGACTAATCTGAATACTCAATCTGGTCAAATATTTACCCAGGTTGATGAAAAGTGGAAACAGTTTGAAACTACTGCATAATAGAAAATTAAACTCACGAATAAAGACTAAGAATCTCAAGTTGGGAATCACCACACTAATATGCTTTGCGAATCAATAACTAAACTATGCAAACCTACCCATGTAAATGTTGGAATGGAAAGATTACAAATTACAATCCATCTATGCCTTCTTCCAAAGGATGTTAGATAACCGATAAGTCATAATTATATATTTTCATGAAACTAGAATGAACTCAGTTACAAAATTTATTAATCAGTAGTCCCAATTAACTCCATAATTTGTTTTCACATTAAGGTATTCAATCGCTCAGTGAGTCACACTTAGTTAAAGGATCCAACTTTCATTAATTTCCTAAATCCTCATTAAGAACAATGAAATAGTTCTCTTTCAAGACTTTCATCAAACACTTGGATACTAGGTGAGGATCCCAAGCATAGACATGGGTAACATCCACAAAAGCTTACAGTCTGACTCAACAAGCATAGTAGGGGCTATTCCTAACCAAAGATTGGAATTTATCCTCTACACATTGAGGGTTGCAATTTCAAAGCCTAATGCGCTGAACATAGATGAATATGAAAAACTAGAAAAGAAATCACAAAAGAAGGGAGAGTTGAAGAACAAACTTGGATTCAATGCAATAATAAACCTTCAGCCAATCTTCAATCCTCACCAATTCAATGCACAAAGAGCCTTGAAAGTTTCTCTAGACAAATCCTAAAAATCATCTCTAAAAAGGTGCTTACTAAAAAAATAAAGATGTTCGTGAAACATAACCTGAAAAATTAATTAGTACGCGAAAATTGGCAGGGCGCACAGTTATGCGTCAACACATGGTTGACCGTGCCCTTGTCTTTGTTTTCAATTTCTTCATTGCAGGGATCCTACAAGGTTGTGCTTTAGCACATAGCCAACTGTGCATTCTCTTGAGCTCTTCAGTGTTGTTTTTTTTGGCCTTTGGCATTTCACACGATCTCTTTTCCATCTGAAACTCATCTCCAAGGCTTCCTTTCCATCAAAACTAGTAATTTTCTCATCTTCTTCACATGAACCCCTAGAAATAAGGAAAACCACTCAATAAGCACAAAATGGACCCAAAGAAGCAAATTTGACCCTTTCTTATCAAGATTTAGCATGATAATAAAGGGAAAAAGGGATCAAACATATGCTAAGATGAGATCAAAATAAGGGTTTATCAACTTCCCCATCCTTATCTGTTGCTTGTCCTCAAGCAAGATTATCAATCAAAAGATCAATGGGGAGAGTTTCCCCTTAAAATACCAACCTCCTCAAGCAAGTGGTGGCAACCAAATTAATGAGTATGGCAGCTCTCAACTAAGAAACTCAATCAAGGAAAACTTTGTTCTTTTTTTCATAACCTGTATTCTAAAACAAGTAGAAGCATCGCGAGGCCATGATTCAAGAATGGACACCCCATACTGAATTGCTTAGATAAGCTATTCCCCCCAATTGTTGATGAGCTAGTTAGACCCGCAGGACTTCACCTTTGGGGTAAGAAAAGGAATGCTTCTCTCATGTGTTTAGGGAAAAGTGATCACTTAAAGCCACTCTCAATGTATGCATACTTCCATAAGCTTGGTAAAGCTCTCATTTTAATTCTGCACCACTAAGGGCAAGCACACCAGTGTCAATCATAAGGGTTTTTCAAATATTATAGCAAGTTTAAGGTTAAGGGTAAAAAGGGAGAGATTTGGGCAAGAAGAAACATCAGCTTCACACCATCACAATATCATTACTACCATCCCCACAAATGAAGAAAGGGGGTTGAAATAATTTATTGGGAATTCCCTATGCCAACATTTTGTTCACGTGTTTTTTTCCCCTTTTTTCCCTTTCTTTTTCTTCTTTCCTCTTTTTTCTCTCTTTTTCCCCCTCTTTTTTTTTGGATTCCATTTATTACTCGATAAGCTAAGAAATGGATGGCAAAGGTTAAGCGACAGTTTCAACTCCCAAATTTGAAAAGTGAATAATAATCATAGCAAACCGCTGAGATGCAACAACAAGCATTGCTCTACTAGTTTGGATTAGGGTAGGATTATCTATTTTAGGCCAAGGATTAGGTAAACATTGGTGAACCAAATGAGAGGGAAAAGCTCAAAAGGGTTGGCAAACTCATCATAGTATCCCATGGTGACATTTTGGCTCATGTGGTTTATAAATTAATCGAATGCCTCAATCATATCAATATTATGTACATGTCAAATGTGATTATGAAGAGAGCTAAGGAAAGTTCTAGAGATGCAAACATAAGAAGGTTGAACACTCATGAAATGAGGTGTTATACTATGTAGAATGAATAGTCTTATGGACACAAAAGTCCCACAGGTTTTTCTATCATAATCTAGAGACTAGCTCAAGTGGTTGGCCAACTACCAAGGCTCAATAATCCACATCATAGCAATTCTCAAGGGCAAATACACAAACATATAACCAAGCAATCAAAATGTTCTCACCATCCATTTCACAAGATTTAGCCCCAATTGAATCAAAGTTGTCACGAGTAACCAAAGCTATCAATTCAAGACATCACCCCTTGAATGTCATCATTGGAGGGGTTTTCATAACTAAATCCTATTCCTTTTTTCACTTTTCTTTTTTTTAAAGAAAAAGAACGAAAATAGAACTACCTACTCATGGTATACGACAAAATAAAGAGATAGAGAAAATGGAAGAAAGCTTACCTTATCTGTTTAATGACTCTAATTCCAAATCACCTCCCTTAGTGTGCCATCATGGGTATATATGCAAGGATGCAACACCTAACCTATACGGACTACCCCAGATGCATATGCACGTGAGACATAAAATTTAAACCATTCTAATGAAAATTACTATGACGGCTTAAATGCTATATGATCTAAATGCCATGAAGGGTTTGCAAAGAATATGTACAAGGCTACATAAGTGGCGCCCACTACTAATTCTCACGACCAATATCACAATGGTCAAGTAAGATGCCATGGCCAGTCAAGTACCAACCCAAAATCACCACAACTAATGAACTAAAGGCTAGCTCAACCACCCACGCTTAAGTCCTTTGTTGTCCCCAATGAAAAACATAAGCAACCAATCAAAGAGAAGGGAGGAAAAACTTACTGTGCATCAATAGGGACCAGGAGGTCCTCAGCGCTGCCAATCAGCTAGAGGGTAGGGCGATTGCTACTGCTCATAAGCATAATGAATTAGGTGTGACATGTTCCTTTAGTTCTGAAGGATCTCCTAGTTCTCCAAATGAAGCTGATCAAGTCGGTCTAGAATGTTCTGACACATAAAAGGGCCAATCGCAGTAAAGACTGCTATAGTAACAAGGCCAGATGGGTCGACCCTCGGCTCAGAGGTAGGTCAGCTCCTAACAGCACCACCTCTCAAGGCCACTTCATCATCAGAAGCCTCATCAGGAGAGACCTCCCCCTTAAACTCACCATCAGCGTCATCATCATAGATGAGGCTGGAAGGGCTAGTGATGGTGATTTTATCTTGGGCGGGGGAAAGGGGGGAGGGCTTGATCATGATGGTTAAGCTAAAGTTGGCCACTATTGATTTCTCGGAATAACTTCATATTGATGCAAGTGATGTCACCGTGGAGTGTATAGCATCGGCGAGTTATCAACTTGCTGACCAAAGCCTAAAGCTCGAGCAATGATGGTGATAATACCCCCTGTGACGATACTAGCTTTAGGGGATTGCACTTATTCCTTGAGGTGGGTAGCCATAAAAGCCCTGGTGTTCTTAGCTTTGACATAGGATGCAACCTAAAGGATGAATAACTCCTCCTTACACAGCCCATTTTAACTATCGATATGGGTAAACATATGGTTCGTCATGAGTCACCGAAGGTAGCGAAGCGTGGGATAGTAAATCCACATGGCTTTAGTAGACCTAGCCTCATATCATCACTGTGAATAAGTAATGGTGAACCAAAAACTGCCCTAATTGTAATCGTCATAGGCAAGGGCTAACACACCATGGCTAGACAATTGAAAAAGCTGATTGAAGTTATCTAAGTTCAACTCAAAGATTGGGTTGAATAATCAAAACCTAAGGTACGCAGCGTCACCCTGAATCACCATTTCCAAACACACTTGTGAATTGACAAACTGAGTACCATAAGCTTCCAATGAGACCCAAGAGACCACTAAATCTAGTCGAGAGAGTTGCAGTGGTGGGGATAGATGAAGGCAAACCAAGACCTACGGTTTCATGTAGGATGAACTAGACAAGGGAAGAGTGGTGGGACGGTGAATTTGGGTGAAAGGAATGGATGGAGAGGAAAGGGATGAAGGTCGCCGCCAAGGTAGGGCTAGATTATGGTGGAAATGACCCAAAATTAGGGGGAGTTTTTGAGGGAGGAAGTTAGGGTGTTTTGGGCTAGAGGAGGAGAGAAAGAGAAGGCAGTGTTGATGTTAGAGGTCACCAGCGATGGTGACACCACCGGAGATTGGCGGTGCTCGGGGTTAGAGAGGGAGAGACTGAGGGTGGCAGTCACGAGAGCAAAGAGAGAGGTGAAGAAGTGAATGAGGGGGTCTTTCCAGATATAGGGAAAAGAAGGAATTTTGGGGGTGCATGATCATGCAGTCGACGCACAGTTGACCATGCATCCCTTTTTTTAGATTTTCTCAAAAAATACGCGGTCGTGCCTATGTGCATGACTAACTGTATGTATCTTTGGATTTTAGATCCTGCAATAGAATTTTGACAGTGCACGATTTTACACTTCTGACGCACAATTGTGCAATGCCCTTTTTATCTCTCTTTTATTTTCAATCTCAAAGTAGCAAAACTTGGGTTGCCTTCCAAGAAGCGCATGTTTTGGGTCCAAGAAGATGCATTTAGAAGGTCAAAAGAAACCTCCCCTCAATAGGTTCATCGAAAATGTAGTGCATGAGCCTTGATCTATTCACATTGAAGGATCATATGGCTTCCGTTCCAATCTCTATAGCTCTAAAGGTTGGACCTTCAACACCTTGAAAGGACCCGACCACCTAGAGCGAAACCTTCTAGGAAAAAGTTTCAATCTTGAATTGAATAGAAAGACTAAGTCACCTTCTCGAAACTCCCTCCTATTAATGAACTTGTCGTGCTACCTTTGACCATCACATTGTAGATCTTAGAACTGTCATAGGAATCCAAACGGATTTCCTCAAGTTCATTTAATTGTAATAGCTGTGCTCCTCCCGTGGACCTCAAATCGAAGTTAAGCTGCCTAATGACCTAGTAGGTTTTGTGTTCTAGCTTCACAGGAACGTGGCATGGCTTACCATAAATTAGTCTAAATGGTATGATGACAATAGGAGTCTTGAAGGTCGTACAGTAGGCTTAAAGGGCATCATCTAACTTGTCTGCCCAATTCTTTCTCGATATTACAACCATTTTCTCCACGGTAGACTTGATTTCGCAGTTAGAGATCTCAACTTGACCACTAGTTTGAGGATGATAGCCAAGCCCATACTTATCATGTACTCTATATTTCCTCAGTCAAGGTTCGAGTTTCTAATCAATGAAGCGCATTCCTTTATCCTTGATTAGCACCCTAGGGACTTCAAAGTGAGGGAAAATTTGGTCATCAGTAGGGATAATAATAACCTCCACCCAGCTCGAGACATAGTCCATAGCAGCCAGTATAGATTTGTTGCCTCTTGAGGATGGGAAAGGTGTCACAAAGTTAATGCCCCAAACATCAGAGATTTCAACCTCAAGGATGAAATTGAAGGGCATCTCATTCTCTCTAGACATATTTCCTGTCCTCTAGCATCTATCACAAGAGTGGATATAGCTGTGCACATTCTTGAACAATAAGGGACAAAAGAAGCCTGCTTAGAGTACCTTAGTAGCAGTCTTAGAGGTACTAGCATGTCCTCCACATGAGCAATCGTGACAATGAGATATCACGCTCTAAATCTCCTTCTAGGGGAAACAACACTTGCAGATGTAGTCCTCGCACAATTTGTAGAGAAATGGTTCTTTCCAAAAATATTATTTGATGTTGTAGAAGAACTTCTTCTTATAGCTGGGTAAGGAGTTCACAATATTTGCGAACCATGGAGCTTAACCTAAAGAAATGGTAAATAAATGCTCATCAGGGAAGGCATCATTGAGGGGGACATCTGGGCTCTCAACAATGAGCCTAGGGAGGTGATTAGCAACAATGTTCTTAGCCGCTGCCTTATCCTTGATCTCTAAGTCAAACTCCTACAGGAGTAAGATCCATCAGATCCAGCAAGGCTTGGCATTCTTCTTCTGAAGGAGGTGCTTAAGGGTAGCACTGTCGGTGTACACAATGGCCTTTGAGCATAAAAGATAAGGTTTAAATTTTTCCATTGTGTACAGACCGAAAACAAATCCTTTTTAGTGGTATAATTCTGTTGAGCCTCATCTAGTGTTCTATGGGCATAATAGATCATGATTGGCTTCTTTTCTTTCCTCTGCCCAAAAATTGGGCCCATCACATGGTCATTGGCATCACATGTAATCTTAAATGGAAGGCTCCAGTATGGTTGTATGGAGGTAGAAATCAATGCCTGCTTAATCCTATAAAAATCCTCATGGCACTCATTAGTAAACATAAACGAGGCATCTGTAGTAAGGAGTTGAGTTAGAGGTTTGGCATTTTTAGAAAAGTCCTTCATAAAGCTACGACAAAACCCTGCATAACTAAGGAGAGTTCGAATCCCCTTTACCGAAGTGGGGGGAGGTAATCATTCAATAACCTCTATCTTTGCTCTGTCCACCTCGGTGTCCCTTTTGGAGACAACATGTCCTAAGACAACCCCCTCCAATATGATGAAGTGGCATTTTTCGCTGTTTAAAACAGAGCTGACTTCCACACATTTGTGGAGTACCTTAGCCAGATTATCTAAACACAAATCAAATGTATCTATATAGGCTGAGAAGTCATCCATAAACACTTCCATGATGCTCTCAATATAGCCAGAAAATATGACAGTTGTGGGGGCATTACAAAACCCAAAGGGCATCCTTTGATAAGTAAAGGTGCTACAAGGTCAGGTGAAAGTGGTTTTCTCTTAATCACTTAGATGGATAGCAATTTGAAAGAATCCAGAATAGTCATCCAAGTAACAAAAGTAAGAGTGTCTTGCTAACCTTTCCAGCATTTGATTAGTAAAGGTAAGGGGAAGTGATCTTTCCGGGTGGCTTTGTTTAGTTTGGAATAATCAATGCACGTGAACGACCTAATAACAGTCATGGTCAATATGAGCTCATCGCCTTCATTTTTAATACAATCATACCTACTTTCTTAGGAACTACTTGAGCTAGTCTCACCTAGTCAATATATGAGATGGGGTAAATTATTCCAGCTTCAAGTAGTTTTAGAACCTCATTCTTCACAACCTCCAACATATTAGGATTTAGTTTCCTTTTGGTGTTATCGAAAAGGTTTGTGACCATCATCAAGGTGAATTTAATGCATACAGAGTGAAGGATTGGTTCCCTTAATGTCATTAATGCTACACCTAATGGCACCTCTATGTTTCCTAAGAATGTCGAACAATTTTTCAAGTTGGGTACCATTAAGCGTAGCACTAATAATGATAGGAAGTGTGGGATTAGGACTAAGGAACTCACACCTGAGGTGGGAAGGTAGAGGTTTTAATTCTACCTCAGGAGTGCTCTTCTCGTTCTCCTTAGAGGCTTGAACCTATACATTGACAAGTTCCTTGGTACATTGCCTATACGTGCATGTAGTAGATGCATTAATGAGCCTGGCATAGTCCTCTCATTCTTCAGCTTGAGCATGGCCAATCAAAATGATCTCAAGCGGATCATCCATAGAATGGTAAGTGACACATCCACAAGTGCACAAGTGTCGTAGTATAGATTAAAAGATTGTGCTCAGGGACTAGAGTAATCTATTGACTAAATGATCTAATATGAAATTACTAAGCGATAAATCTTTTCAATGAGTCAATTTAAATAAATTAATCAACTATTTGGAAATTTAATCAAAGTAAAACATCTAGGATTTTGATTTGCCAAGTAAAGAGTTGGATCATAGAATTAAGAATGCATTTTTCATAGATTGAACAATTTAAGGAATTACAATCGAGTTAAATTTAATCATTTCTTTCAAAATGAACTAAATTACCTAAACGAATTCAACTAACATTCTCTCAAGTGTCTTTGATTTAGTCTAGGTTGGAGATCAATGAATACTAAGCCTCCTCTTAACGAGCAATTCTCTCTTGAGTTTTGCTAAATCAAGTTCTATCAAGATGATCAAGTAGTGAGTTTCACCCTTCAGTACCTTACTCAACTACCTAACATAAGCAAGCAAAATGACCAAACTATACTTACAACATTTCAATCTTAAGATAGACATGAATCATTCTAATCATGAAACAAGCATAAGATTACAAAGATAAAGGATCCAACTATAACACTATGGCTAACAAATCCCTAAATTACGTAAAACTACTCACTCATATTTCTAATTTAACCAAAATAATAGTTTAAGAACAAATTCAAAAGAAGAAAAACTTTACAATAATGGCATGCTTCAATTGTGTAACAATCTTCAAGCCTCCAAGAACAAAGCTTCTTTCTTCAAATCTCAAAAACTAAACTAAACTAAACTCTAACTAAGAGATGTAAGATTAGGTTATTTTTGCTGAAAATTTCCTCTTCTAAACCTTGGAACGCACCCTCATAAGTAGCAAACAAAGCTTCCTCAGCTGTACAATGAAGGAAGATGAAGAGGCAAGCAGTTATAAGCTCACCACAGTCCATGGCAGGCACCACGATTGCACCGTGGTCTTGGCTCAAACTGAATTCTTCTACTCTTCCCTTGCTCGACGGGCATGGCAACTCGGAGGCATCCATGGGGGTCAACATACACTTAAATAAGACTCAGATGGTCTAAAAACATATAATAGTCATCAAAGAACAATACATAAGCACAAAATGAGAATGAGAGTATAAATTATGACATTAAGCTCATATATTCCCAAAAAAGTGCTACAAAACATCCTAGAAATGAAGTATATAAAAGCACTTATCAAGCTCCCCCCCATGCTTGAATCGTTGCTTGTCCCTAAACAATACTAAGACCAAAAGTTATTCACAACCTCCTCAAGATAAACATTGGTCATAACTCGATGGCAAAGCCAATCCATAGTGAGCCCAAAAAAGTGCAAAAAATCATTTAACAAACAGACTAGGAAATGAAATTTTTGAAATCATTTGTAGACCACAATGTCAAGCTTGAATCAACCTTATAAACATCAAATACAATCACATCAATATATGAAACAAATGGAGCTAGCAATGCCAGTAGAACCTCATTATAGTCATGTGGTACTCATCACACATGTGTTTGAAAATGTAAGGAAGGTTCTCTTAATTCTCATTCCATAGACTCATATCTACTATAAGCTTGATAAGACTCTCTAATTTACCATCACTAGTATGCAATACACATTAGTCAATCATGAGGACTTTATAAGGTTGTAACGGGGCCATGAGTAAAGGTAAGAGGAAATGAATATTTCGAAAATGTGGAGATAGAAGCTATAAACTGAGAGCTAAATATTTCCAATGCGCTTATGCAACACTCTTCTTAAGCCAATACAATTCAATAACAACATACATCCCCTTTCACAACCAAATGAAGAGAGAAAGAGTTAAAAATCAAACACACTTTTTACAATCCAAATAAGGCCAACACTCTTCTTCCTTTTTTTTTT